>JACXGJ010001570.1:0-80596 GCA_016801105.1 Esox niger | reverse complement strand
AAAAAAAAAAAAAAAAAAAAAAAACTTAAATTATTCAACGCTAAATCATTTAGTATGTAGTTTTCATTTTGAAGATGTTCAAGGAAAAATAAGAGACATTATCGACTAGTTTGCGACAATCAAAGGATATGTGCATGAATAGTCTACATAGGTCTAAAGCACGGTTGCTTGATAAACATGATACATTTCAAAGAATTAATATCACAGACTACAGCCTTTTTGTAGAAATGAAAGTGATATAGTTGATAAAATAAAATGTACCCAAATCGTGCACTTCCAGAATCCTATCTCGCAGTTACATTTCAGATCGTTGTTGGTTCGTAAAATTTTTTGCCAGGAGGCTCAGGCATTGGTGGTGGCGGCTCAATATCTGAATCAGTTGAAGACCCGGCATCTGACTCGTCGATTTTGGGATCTATTTCTGATCCTCCATCTGTCTCCATCTCATCTATATCTTGCAGCATCTGCAATGCTGTCAGGGCGTCAAATCGTTGGGTTTGGTTTGCCATTGTGAATTAATCAAATGCAGTAAATATGGTCTGATTTGTTTCTGACTTGCCCACATAATCTGAACTCCATACACTTTCTACCCTCATCACAGAACAGTCTGGGTTGATGAGAGGGTTATCGCCCATCTATTGACATCATTGCTATACCATTGCTATTCATTTTATTCGATTAGACCAGGTTCCCGAGGTAGACATGTACGTCTACTGAAAAACTATGTAAACAACATGTATGCAATTTCTTAATCTTCAGTAAAATATCTATTTTTCTCCAAAAATAAAAACAGTAACTTGTAATACCTTTGTTGAATTGGTGAGTGGTGACTTCTAAAAAAAATCCTTTATATTTTGTTTAGTGAATAATTATTTAGCCTAATATTTTTATGAGATCAAAATCTTCAGTAAAATAAGCAGAGAAAATTCAGAGACGTTCGAATGTGTGCGTGTTTTAGTTTCTCTTTTTCTCCTAAAATAAAAACAGGTATTTCGTTTCATTAATACTTTTTTGCATAATATATTTGTAGATTTACATTTTAGATTTACATTTGATGAATTTGTCATCGAAAACTGACGAAGATGCAGGCGCTCCCATCCCTGAGCTGCAAGCGCGCACCTGTTCTCACACCGGTTCCCAATCACCACTCACACACCTGTTCCCACTCTCCTCTTCACCACACTGTATAAGTACAACTCCCTGCCAGATCAATGGTTCATGCTCGCATGCCACATCTCGCAATTTTCAAACGCTCTTCTCGATTCCCTGGGTACCGACCAATCGCCCGTCCCCGATTACTCTGCCTACGTCCTGCCCGTACGTCTGCTCTCTGTCCGAGTCCTGATCTCTTGCCTGTCCCCGAGTACTCTGCCTGCTCCCTGACTGTACCTCTGCCGCCCGCTCGTGTACCAACTTTCTGCCAGCCTTCGACTATTCTGCCTGCTGCTCGCCTGTGCCTTCGTTTCTGTTACGTGAGACGTCTCACTGCCTGTCCCCGACCACTCTCCCTGTCTCTCTCCCTCACTTCCCCAGTCTGCGCTTGGATCGTTACCTGCTGCCGTGACAGAATTAGCCTACAAAATACGCTGAATCTACTATTAAAGTATGGTAAGGTGTGAATAGAAGCCAAAATCTTTTGTATTATGTTTCCAAAATTGCCTAATTACATATTCGAATGGTCATAGAGAACTTGTATTTCGTTTGTAAGTTCAACCAAGGTCTGATCAGTGATCTGTGAGTTGCCGCATTCATCCATTGATGTCAGGCATTCAGCGAGGGGTGATTAGCACCTGGGTACCATTTGGGTGCCAACGCTAAGTGGCGTGAGCTGTTGGCGGATTAAGTAAGAAAAACAGGTAAATAGTCAGTAGATCATTTTCTGTTGGTCAGTGTAGTGTTCTGACAACAGAACAATGTAATATATGTATATGTAGGAAAAGTCATAGAAGGAGGAGGGTGTAGCTATCAAAATTACTTTACTTTAATTTCAAACTCACTGGGCATAGGCATTTGGCGATTCTAGTGTTAAAATTACTTTAACCTTGAAAGGAACAGTTTGCTCAGAGTTTCACACCTCTCCATGTGAGCTCAGGAATGTGGGACTGATGGCCCACACCTGGTGTTCCAGATCTTAGGGAGAAGCAAATGTTACCCAGGATACTGATTAACATCACCAAAGGTCTGTTGGAGACTTAGTGGGGCATCGAATACACTTCCCGGCAATATTGAATGGTTAGCTGACACCCGTTGATCAGCCAAAAACAAACTCCACAAATAGCCCACCAGATTGTCCACATGCAACTAGAAAGCCTAATATATCTCAGAAAAAGACAGTTAAAAATAACTACTGTCTGGATGATGCTGCACGCTAAAAGTAAGTGGAAAATTAGCTTTAACATGCTAAACAACAAAATCCTTTTAACTCAACTTATGCTCATTAAATGGGAACAAAGACTGTTGAAATCACTCAGCCTTGATGACTTGGTCACAGACTAATTACGTAGAAATGCAGAAAACAAGCTTCATTTGTTTCTTTGCCATATCCTAGGCTTAAAACTGGCACCACTAAGTACAAGCATTATTTTGCTGCAATTAAGTCTAAAGAATTCAACCTCATCCATGTGCAGATTGCATCAAGACAGCCTTCCAGTTCGTGATTTTATTTGTTATTATAGTGTCAGTAATCCTTTGGCAGCGTATAGTGTTGAGTCATCAGCATGAAAATGAAAGGTCATTAAAAATCTTATTTGATTATTTTTGCAATTGGCAGTATGCCAATATAATAACCGAATAAAGTGTCCTATTGATGAAAGTGTAGCAACATAATAGCAGCATTTGTCTTATGTTCTGTATCTTCGCACGTAGTGGCAAATCTGTCATTTAGCCATGGCTTGAGGTTTGAATCAGTTAATTTATGTTACCTTATTAAAGACTGAAAGCATGCAAAGTCTGTGTAAAGCTGTCATTAAGGCAAAGGGTGGCTACTTTGAAGAATCTACAATTTGAGGAAAAAGTTAATATTATGACATACACTTGATTAAGTAGATATGTCCAAACCTTTGACTGGGACAGTAAACGTATAGAAAGTCACCACCCCCTTTTAAAACATTCACCTTTTTTTTGCCTTACAGCCTGAAATGGAAGTGTGGACACACTTTTCACTGGTACTGTAAACATACATATTCCTTTTCGGGGTACAGATACAGGTTATAAATACAAATGGATTCACAGTGAGAGAGATGACACGCAAAAAGTAAGTGGAGGAAAAAGGGATCAAATCGCTGCCTGGGTAGGCATATGTGGCCCAAGGGCGGTAGCACTTCACTGACACTAAACAGAAACTGTTCGAAAAATATGTTTCAATATAGATTGTGAAGGGTGAAGATTAGGATTACGGTTTGTAATAAAGGGCAGACCCCTCTGATCTGAAATTTACAGCTTAAGCAGCCATCAACAAACCCCTCCCACATTGCACTCACAAGCCACGAGCTTGAAATAATGTAATAGGAACAAGAGTTTCCCCTAGAGGACAATAATTATACAAGGTTCAAATGTTATCTGGCATCTACAGAATTGGCTGGTGCAAAGGAATTCTGTAATATAATGGTCTGTAGAATGTATATACAAAACAGAAATGGCCCCAGAGCAGTGTCCTATGGGACCCCTTGAGTGATTTGAATTAGATTTAGAATTGACAAGTGACACATGTGCTTATAAGGATATCATAATTAACTGGAAGACGGAAACCAAATGTAATGCATTTAACTTTTGTCCAATCAAAAGTTAAATGCTTTCCCTCTTATGGAAATCAGCATCTTTGGTTTTGCCAAATTGATTATTATTTTCCAAGACAGCTCATACATGTCATATCTGGAATCCGAAAATTCAAACTTAACATCAAATTACAAAGAAAGGCACAGAAACAAATTGTCCCAGTATGGTACAGGATGTTTTTTTTCATAATTTTAGGTGATACAGCCAATTATATGCAGTAGTATATCATATGTGCTTGTTAGTGCAACATTAACTTAAATCCATTGAAATCAGCTAAAGATCAACATATTACCATTGCTCAGCTGTGTACTGCATACCTCTTTCATTTTTCTTCAGGCTTTTAAATAACTCACTTATACTAATTACTTAGTGTGCATTATCCAGCAGTAGGTGGCTAGTTGTCTTGGGCCTTCCAACTCTTCCCATGTTAATGGCACTATTTGTTTGTCCACGTACAGCCGTCTCTCGCCGTTGCTTACCATTATTATTTTCCCGAACTAAAGGCCCTTTTCCACTGCATGGTACCGGCTCAACCACTTGCCTAGCCTCGACTTGCTTCATGGGGGACAATTTACTTTACTGTGTTTAAACACCACCGTGGCCGTAGATCACGTTGTAGCGAATGTGATTTGAAGCTTAAGCAAGACAATCGCCATTTTGTAAGCTAGGAATCCCACGTTGTAGTAATGTGAAAACTGGATCATTTTAGTGGGTTGGTTCTTTAAGTCTCATTCAGGAAAGTGAACAACTATTTTTCAAAGGGTGTAAGATATAAGCTATATGCTCTGAATTGAAATATACAACATGGATTATGGCATTGTTTTACTACAATTTGATGAAATCCCAAAACAGATGTTCAAGATTTTGGACTGAAAATGATTGATTGCCGAGTTGCAGGTGAGTTCTGTTTTGTGCAGCTGAACACAAGTTCTAAACCATTGGCGGGAAAACAAATTATAGAAACTGAGCTTGACAAAAACAGCATTGGCCTGAGATAAAATCCCTAACCAATGCGTTACTTTTTGTGTCCACAAGATCAGTAGGCTACACATTTTTGTTTCTTTGTTTATCCTCAAGTTCGGATGTTTTGAGCTTATTCAAATACCAACAATTGAACAGATATGGTAACATGGCTAAATCGTGTTTCTTAGTGTATCAACAAGTTGGAGTGTTATGTATAATATGTGCTTATTCATCGTAACTTAAATGAACTGATGCATAACATTAGCTAAATTGAGTTTCTTTGTGTAACGTTACCCACATGTGTGACCGCTATCTCTTGGCAGTAACATAGCTAGATCAGCTAAACCTGCACTTAGTGTTTGGTGTGTCTTTGTCAATCCAGTGTTCTTAACTAGCTTGTGTGTGTGTCTTATGCTGCCCTTTTCTAGTAGATTTGTTCCCGGAGGATGTAGAGTGGTGTGAAAAAGTTTTTTCCCCCTTCCTGAGTTCTTATTTGTTTCCATGTTTGTCACACTCAAATGTTTCAAATCATCAAACAAATGTAAATATTAGTCAAAGATAACAAGCTGAGAAACGTTAAACAAGGAAGCGCTAACAATAGCAACCTTATTTAGATAAAACCTTCCTCCACCTTGGTTACAAAATAAGATTTACTATATTACCTCGCGTCTCAAAATGGGACTACTAAATGTTAAAGGCAATTGCAGTAAATGAATTGATCTCTGATCATAAACTTGATCTTATTGGATTATGTGAAACATGGCTGAAGCCTGATGAATTTAGTGCCCTATATGAGGCCTCTCCCCTTGGCTATATTAGTGGTCATATCCTCCGTGCATCCCGAAAAAGAGGGGGTGATGCTAACATCTACGACAGTAAATGTAAATTTACTCTTAAACACATCACTGGCTTTCATTCTTTTGAAGTCTTGCTCATGAAAGGTAACCAAGCTGATAAATCGTTTTACATTACACTATTTACAGGCCGCCCGGGCCATATACAATGTTCCTCAATGAGTTTCCAGAATTCTTGTCTAACCCTGTAGTTATGGTAGATAGTATTCAAATTTTTGGCGATTTCAATATCCATATGGAAAAGTCAAACGATCCTCTTCAAAAAGCCTTTGAAGCGATATTTTACTCAATGTGTTTTATCCAACATGTCTCAGGTCCAATGCACAGCCACAATCATACCTTAGATTTAGTCCTGTCAAGAGAAATCAGTATTTCAGATCTAATGATTTCCCCTGTAAATCTTGGAATGTCAGATCACTATCTTATTACATTTACCCTAAAAACATGAAGTCCACTCGGTCCGCAAAAAATGAGTTTCAAAAGCCGCACTATAAATTCTCGGACTACAAATAGATTTCTTGATATTCTTCCAAGCTTGCTCATCAGTGACAAAGAAAATAAATCCGCGAACGATCTAATCCAGGATCTGAACTCAACACTGCGAAATACTTTAGATGTGGTTGCACCACTTAAAACAAAAGAGCTACGGAACAAGACACTTGCTCCCTGGTATACAGAAAATATTAGAGCACTAAAGCAAGCCTCCAGAAAATTGGAGAGAAAGTGGTGCTCCAAGTTGGAAGTATTCAGACTAGCCTGGATAGACAGCACACTTAAATACCGAAAAGCACTCACATCTGCTCGATCAGCGTATTTCTCCAACCTGATTGAGGTGAACAAAAACAATCCAAAATTTATCTTTGATACAGTCGCAAAGTTAACAAAAAAGCAACGCTCAACAAGTGAAGCGGGTCTTCACTTTAGCTGTAATGAATATATGAACTTTTTTGATGAAAATATCATCACAATTAGAAAATAAATTACTGACTCCTCAAATAATTACAGTCCCCAAAATCTCAGTTGTCCTGAGAATGTCCTGAAGCTACCTAAACAGGTGTCAATGGAGACACTGGAACTTTTTGATCCCGTATCGCTCGACACATTCACTAGATTTGTAATGAGTTCCAAACCCAAAAATTGTCAACTAGACCCAATTCTAACTAAATTACTCAAGGAGCTATTTTCGGTGCTAGGTCAGCCAATGTTGAAAATAATAAATTGCTCCCTTTCCTCCGGATGTGTACCAAACTCACTCAAAATAGCTGAAATTAAGCCTCTTTTAAAAAAATCCAATCTGGATCTAGACACTTTAAACAACTATAGGCCAATATCAAACCTCCCATTCCTCTCAAAAATCTTAGAAAAATGTGTTTCCCAACAACTGAACGCTTTCCTGAAGACAAATAACACTTATGAAATGCTCCAGTCTGGTTTCAGACCCCATCATAGTACTGAGACTGCACTTGTGAAGGTAACAAATTACCTTCTAATGGCCTCAGACAAAGGATCCGCATCCGTCCTGTTGCTTCTTGATCTTAGTGCTGCTTTTGACACAATTGATCACTCCCTTCTCTTAGAGAGACTGGAAACCCATATTGGGCTACATGGGAATGTTCTAGCCTGATTTAAATCTTATTTATCTGAAAGATATCAGTTCGTATGTGTGGAGGGTATATCCTCGGACAAAACAAAAGTGTGTTTTGGTGTTCCTCAAGGCTCGGTCCTGGGCCCTTTATTGTTCTCACTATATATGCTGCCTCTTGGAGATGTAATCCAAAATCATAATGTCAACTTTCACTGCTATGCTGATGATACACAGTTATATATCTCGATGAAGCATGGAGAAACCCCCAAATTAGCTACTTTGGAAGCATGTGTTTCAGACATTAGGAAGTGGATGACTGAGAACTTCCTGCTTTTAAACTCAAGAAAAACAGAAATGCTCGTTTTAGGACCCAAGAAACAAAGACTCTTATTGGCAGATGTCCCTGTGAACCTCGACGGCTGCATGGTCTTATCCCAAAAAACTGTAAGAAATCTAGGCGTAACCCTCGACCCTGACCTCTCCTTTTACGAACATATAAAATATATCTCAAGAGTTGCTTATTTTCATCTTCGAAACATTGCAAAAATTCTCAATTTCTTTGGAATGACTTGCCAATCAAAATAGAAATGATGAGTGCAAACCTTCAAGCGTCTCTTAAAGATTCATCTCTTCAGCCAGGTCTATGATTAAGTGTAGTCTGGCCCAGGGGCGTGAAGGTGACCAGAAAGGCCTGATACTGTCCGCCCTTCCTGTCTTGCCAGGTGGGCTCTCATTGCCACTGGGATGCCCTCCCTCCAATGCCATTCGGGGGCGGAGTCACTGGCTTGTTGTTGTCTCCCTGTTGCACACTTGTGCAAAAGGGGCTGTGCCCTGCTGGCAATACTCGGCCCTCATTCGGGATGGTTGCGGTTGGTGGGCATCCCTTTGATTGATGCTTGGCAATGTGGGTGGATTGATTTCCTGCCTGTTGGGCCCTGTCCGGGGCCTCCTCTGGATAGGGCCACAGTGTCACTTGACCCCCCTGTCTCAGCCCCTTACGCTGCTATATTATTGTGCTGGGGGTGTAGGGTCTTAATTTTCCCTGTTTTCTGTCATTATAAACTTAGGAGGACATGAGGTCTGGACCCACATCTAGTGAGTACCAGGCTTGACTCGTTTGCGGTCCCTGTCCAAAGCCCTCCTGGTTGTGTTGCAGATCAAGACGATACCTGATGATTTCAAGCTGCCACTAAGCTGATCCCTCCCTGTCATCGTCCCTCCGGTTTTGCCTCCAATCTGGACTAGGTTTAAATAGACTCCGGGCTTAGCCCACATACATTTAACTATTAAAATTTGGACTCTTAATATGTTCACCCGGCACAACCAGAAGAGGACTGGTCATCCCTTGGAGCCTGGTTCCTCTCTAGGTTTCTTCCTAAATTTGGCCCTCTTAGGGAGTTTTTCCTAGCCACTGAAGTTCATCACTATTGTTGTTTGCTCCCTGGGGTTTAAGGCCGGGTGTTTTGTGAAAGCAGTTTGTGACAACTGCTGATGTAAAAAGGACTTTATAAAATACATGATTGATTGATTGAACAAGTATACACAAAATGCATTTTTGAAATGAAGGGTGTTAGTATTAAGGAAAAACAAACTTCAAACCCACATGGCCCTGTGTGAAAAGTGATTGCCCCCTGCAACCTAATAACTGGTTGTGCCATCCTTAGCAGCAACATCTGCAGTCAAGCGTTTGCGATAAATTGCAATGAGACTTTTACAGTGCTGTGGAGGAATTTTGGCCCACTCATCCTTGCAGAATTGATGTAATTCAGCCACATTGGAGGGCTTTTGAGCATGAACTGCCTTTTTTAAGGTAATGCCACAGCATCTCAATGGGATTCAGGTCATGACTTTGACTAGACCACTCCAAAGTCTTCATTTAGTTTTTCTTCATCCATTCAGAGCTGGACTTGCTGGTGTGTTTTGGATCATTGTTCTGCTGCAGAAACCAAGTTTGCTTCAGCTTGATGTCAAACAGATGGCTGGACAATCTCATTCAGGATTTTTTAGTAGACAGCAGAATTCATGGTTCCATTTACTACAGCAGGTCTTCCAGGTCCTGAAGCAGCAAAACAGGCCCAGACCATCACACTACCACCACCAAATTTTACTGTTGGTATGATGTTCTTTTTCTGAAATGCGCTGTTACTTTTACGCCAGATGTAATGGGACACACCTTCCAAAGAGTTCGACTTTTGGCTCGTCAGTTCACTGAGTATTTTGCCAAAGGTCTTGGGGATTATCAATGTTTTCTGGCAAAAATGAGACAAGCCTTAATGTTCTTTATGCTCAGCAGATGTTTTCGTCTTTGAACCCTGCCATCCAGGCCAATTTGACCGGTCTCTTTCTTATGGTGGAGTCATGAACACTGGATGTTGTTGTGGGGTCTTTAGTGACCTCTAGTATGAGTCGTCGCTGCACTCTTGGGGTAATTTTGGTTGGCCGGCCACTCCTGGGAAGGTTCACCACTGTTCCATGTTTTCGCCATTTGTGGATAATGGCTCTCACTGTCGTTCGCTGAAGTCCCAAAGCTTTAGAAATGGCTAAATAACATTTTCCTGACTGATGGATCTAAATTACTTTCTTTCTCATTTGTTCCTGAATTGCTATGGATCTTGGCATGATGTCTAGCTTTTGAGGATCTTTTGGTCAACTTGACTTTCAAGCAGGTCCTATTTAAGTGATTCCTTGATTGAGAACAGGTGCGGCAGTGATCAGGCCTGGGTGTGGCTAGAGGAATTCAACCCAGGTGTGATAAACCACAGTTGAGGGCAAACACTTACAGGGCCATGTGGGTTTGGAATTAGTTCTCTTACTAATAACAAACTTCATTTCACAACTGCATTTTGTGTTTGCTTGTGTTATCTTTGACTAATATTTAAACTTGTTTGATGATCTAAAACATTTAAGTGTGACAAACATGCAAACAAACAAGAAATCAGGAAGGGGGCATACACTTTCACGCCACTGTATGTGTGGCAGTAGTTCCACTTATGTGGCTAAAATGGGGACTTTGCTACTGGCCACCACCCCGCATCACCAGCTGGAAGTCCTTCAGGCACAAGTTTGCCAAAACTTGGTCACCACCTGAAGACACCTTATGAGCTCATCAAGCATGCAGGTTAATTTGAAACCGTAATAACAATTTGAATCCTGGGATTAATGTGTTTTGCAGGGTAAATGCTTACGTAAGAGACCGGGCGTGTGTATCGCCTGAGGAGCGGAAATCGTTCCAGCATGGGCCCCTACCACCCCAAGGATGCCCATCTACACCATCCTGTGGATTGCAGCCCCAGATGTATGTGAATTACATGTTGTTTATGTAATTGCTGCAATGTTTACTTGGTTTCACCATATTTATTGATTCACCAACTATTATGTTTATATTTAGGATGGAGCAAGCACAGTAATCCACAGCACCATATGGAGGACTGCTACATAGGCATGTGTGGGTTCATTCACTTAACCCAGATGCGTAACTTATGTTGCTTTCAATTTTATTTGTCATTTTCTCTTTTAAAGGGCAAGAAGGTGGATAGCGTGGCAAAGTTTTAGCTCTGTACGTAAAGGTAAGAATGAACATTTTGGCAGACACTGCGATTTATTGAGTTCTGAGGAGTGTAAAATAACCAGATATTTAGGACTGAACAATTAACCGTCTGTCTTTAGTTTCCAAACATTTGGAGAAGATCAAGCGGCTAAATTATGACAATGTCGAGCTGAGAGCACAGTTGCTTCTACAATCAGGAAAACACAAGACTATAGTTACGCTAGCATCTTGTCCTCACAAATCTGCATTTGCCTGAATGTGTGCCCTTTACTAAAATGCAATACTGTACAGCTTTTCAGAAATTACATGTATAAAGCAGTAAGTTATGTTTATTTCACTAAACTATTGAACTTTTTGTGCTTTTTAGCATCCAATGAACGTCTGACTGCAGACAATGAGCTGAGAGCACAGCTGGCTCTACAATCATGTAAAAACAAGACTGTAGTTGCGCTAGCATGCAGTTTTCTTTTCATGAAAATAATCGAACAATTTGTAGGTTAGAAGTTTGGCTGTTAAGGCTTGCTGGGAGCTAAAGTACACTGTGAGGCGGATGCTACCGTGTATCATTACAAATGCCCTCGCCCTCTTGATCACCTGGAATGGAGCAGGGAACAAAGCCAGCTTCTACCTTTTCCTCAGGACTATTCTTCAAAGTAACTTATTGTGTACCTGGCTATGAGATTGTGGTTCATTTGTAATGAATTTGAGTCTAAATCATAGCGGACACAATAATATCTGATTATTGTATTACAGGAGAAATAAAGAAGAATCCTTCCACCCAGGATGCCACTGACAAGGCTGTCCAGTACCAGGTCACCAGATACCTGAAAGGGGCAGCAGACACTGCAGGTGGGAAAAGGCATTTGCGACAGTGCAGGGGAACTGCCGTGAATTTGAATGACAGCTCCAGCACAACCAATATTGATGCTAATCTATAGTACTCTTTTTAAACTGCTGCTATGTATATGATCACATTATCCTCCTGATATATTTAAAGCTGTGTGTGAATGTTCTTAAAATGCCACCATTCATAAGCTTATTGCACTGATGTATCTATAATAGTCAATACCTCTATTGATTGCTGCTAGGTAACACTTATGTACAGTCCCCTCCTAAAGTATTGGATGGGCAAGGTAAATTCATTTGTTTTTGATGGTCACTGAAGACATTTGGGTTTTAGATCAAAAGATGAGTATGAGACAAGAGATCAGAATTTCATCTCTAATTTCCTGGTATTCACACATAGCTGTAAGGCATTGTAATGAAAGTGGCCCACTGGTAGCCCGACTGGCCAGATGCTTTGCAGAAAGCTAGTGGGCCGCCGGTGGGCCACTGGCATGTTACTTGCTGGGGCATGGTCATGTTATATACTGTGTGGTTTATACATGACATAACATAGGATGATAATGTATTGATATATACGGTATACATCTCTAGCCACTTCCAAAAAGAATCAAATGAATATATAAAGAAGATGTATCCAGCTGAAACAATAGGATCTATTGTTGTTTAAGGTCTGTTGCAGCGGGGGGCTGTGGTTTGCACCTGAAGTGAATAATCTGTAACACATTTTGAGAGAATCCCAGCACCAATGTTAATAAATAAAAATCCCAGTTGGTAAGAAAATACAAATTCTGTATAAGTCATTTAACAAAGGTAACAGAATATAACATGGTGACAGAGGCAGAAGATCAAGCCTGTCTTTGAATTACGAACTGAGAAATGTTACAGCTATGAATTTGCACCGCAGAAGAGATAACTAGCAGCTGGCGGTGCAAGAATATGGAAGGACTGAAACGCCCACAGACTCTGTGCTTGAACTCCAATACTTTTTAAAAGACATGGAAGACCTGGAAGGTACACGTTTTTGCTTTACATGGATTTAACAATGGCAGACAACGAAAATGAAACAGAGAGAGTTAAACAGTTTAACTACTTTGTCGGTGAGAGTGGCCGGGGGCTACTAGATACATTGATGGGTGACACAGACCAGCATATGTGGACGATAATAAGACATTATTGAAAAGTTTGATGCTCATTTCAACTCTAGCATAAGCAAGATTGTGGAATGCTATCGTTTCTTTACGAAGAACCAGGACAGTAATGTTAATTTTGACAGTTATGACTTGAAACTGAAAGTGTTAGCCAAGACATGTAACTTTGGTACATTGAAAGACTTACTCATTCACGTTCGGATTGTTTGTGGAATTTACAATGCCAGCACGAGACTACTCTATGAGAAAAACATTGGACACATGCCTTCAGCTGTACAGAGCCGCAGATCTGTCTCATTTAGCGAAGCCATCTTGGGAATGACAGTGGAAAAGGTACATACAGTGAAAGAAGCAGAGCAAAACCAGCTAAATATTGGAATGGAAGTTTTGTGGGATAATGCATGAAAGAAGCAAACAGAAATACCCAGAATATGGTAATAAGTTCAAAAAGAGTGGCATAGTAACCACTTTGCTGCACAATGTAAAGCAAGCTCAGAACAAAGAAAGAAACAAGTGCTCTATATAGCAGAGTGTGAGGGTGATGAGTACGAGGACATTCTCCTTGTTTCTACAGCAGAGGCCAAAATGGGAATGCAGTGCATACCAAAAAAAGGACTAATATCCAACTCTTTGCAGGCATGCTCCTGGGCAAAGATGTAATACAATTCCAATATGACTGTGGTGCTTGTTGCAATATAATTCCATCCAACCTGCTTAACACTGACATGAAACTGGAAGAAACAAATAGTGTGTTAGTTATGCACCACAAAATCAAACTGAGGTCACTGGGGTAATACAAAATAAAATCAAGAAACAGGAAACTGTACCAGCTGGAGTTTCAGGTAATGGAAAAAGACTGCACAGAGCCACTGCTTGGGAAAAGGGGGTGAGGCCATACAATTGATTAAAGAGCATTATGAGAATATACTTGCAATAAATAGCATTGTTACCTCAGAGAAGACCACAAGTGGTCATGGGTCAATAGGACAAATGCAGTGAGAGTAAGCTGATGTGTTCATGGGTGATGGATGTTTTGAAGGAGAGTACAAGATTGAGAAAGACAACACTGTGAAACCTTTGCAACTCCCGAAGTGATGAGTTCCAGTTGCCATGGTGAAGCTGCTGAAGGATGAACTGCAGGACCTTCAGTGCAGAGAATTCCTCACACTAGTTAAATGCAGCACAGACTGGATCAACGAGATGGTCGTTGTACAAAAGCTGAATGGGAAGTCATGAGTAGGTATTGATCTGATTTGAAGCGCAATCATTTCCCATTACCAACCATTGAAGACATACTCCAGGACCTGTCCAAGGACCAAGTTTTCACATTGTGTGACGTCAAAAGTGGTCTCTGGCATGTCAGGCTAGGAGTCCAGTTACCTGAAGACATTTGCCACACTATTATTGATGGGTGAGAATGCCAATGGGGATATGTCCGGCTCACAAAAGAGAAAGCTCACAAAAGCATTAGAGTATCTGTCTGAACTGTACATCATTGCAGATGATGTGCTGATCACAGAACAAGGTGAGACAACAGAGACAGCTAAGCGTGATGACTGGGACTATTTCTGGGCCGATGCAGACAAAGCAGATGGCCTAATAATAGATCCTGAAAAGGTGCGAGCCATCAAACAGATGCAACTGCCAACAGATGTGAAAGCCGTTCAAAGGCTATTTTGTATGGTGTCCAAGTTTTGCCATCACCTCTCTGACCATTGTGAGGTATTGAGGCAATTTACCCAAGGACTGCACAACATGAGGGTATGTTCCTTAACTGAAAGAAACTATGACAAATGTTCCAGTGCCGAAGAATTACAACCCAGATGAGGAACTGACCACACAGTGTGAGTCGTCGGATGCGGGTTCGGGTGCAGAACTTATGCAGAGAAGTAAACCAATTGTATTTGTAAGCAGAGCATGCACACAAACAGAGCAGGTCTATGCCATAATAGAAAAAACAATAATTGGCTATGGTAGTCAGTCTGGAAAATGTCCACCAATACATGTATGGGTGGAAAGTTATTGTTCAAAGTGATCACGGACCCTTAGAGATGATTGTGAGAAAACCACTGCTGAATGTGCCCAAAAGACTTTAAAAGATAATTCTGCGCATTCAGAAACATGTTGCTAGCAAAACACCTAATGCAGAGCCTATCTACTGGAGCATTCAACCTTGGGCTCAGTGATAGTGGGAATAGAGACTTGTGTTGGGCAAGGCTTTGAATGCATTGAGGTTTCATGCATCGCTCAGTCTCTGTGTGAGAATAGGGATAAATACATAGATAGATTTAATGAGGATGCTCTATTCGACACAGTAGCGTCTTGGTGTGACGAAAGCAAAGAGAATGTTGTCTAAGGATGTGTATCCTCGATGGTCGTGTTTTCATGTATCTAAACAAATTCTATGTGGCTTTAGCGATTAAACAGCTGATGCCCAAAGCTATCAAGAGTGGATTTGATGGTTGTAGATTTGATGGTTTTAATAGCCAAGACCGTGTCAGTATAAAGCATTTAAATAATCTGAACAAGCATATGGAAGCAGTCAGGAAGACATCTAATGACTGGCTGCAATTGTTGTCACACGGTGTTGAAACAACGGCTCTAAACAAAATCATGTATAAACTTATTACATGTTTAAATGCTGACAAAAGACAAAGACTTTAAAATTGGGCACCTATTTGTGTATATATATATGTAACATATATTTGTGTGATAAATTTGTTGAGTAATTAAGCTGTGGATGTAGATTGTATTTCTAAAATGTTGACAGATTTTCTAATCAGCAGAAATCTGAATTTTTGTGTAATGTTTCTGAAATTCTTGGATGATGTGTAATTCCAAAGGCTTAAATGTTAACATTCATAGATGTATTAAGCAGATATTATTATAAATATTATTATTAATATTACTATTAAACCCCAAGGAGCAAACAACAATAGTGTTGAATTTCAGTGGCTAGGAAAATATCCCTAAGAAGGCTGAAACTTAGGAAGAAACTCTGAGAGGAACCAGGCCCAGAGGGGTGACCAGTCCTCTTCCAGTCCTTTTTTGATTGAAATAAATAGACTTGAATGTTATTTTTCTAAATACTGTTTAAAATTCCAATCCTTTTTTTCATATGATATACCATGACATTTAAAAAGTATAGCATTTTAACTCATTTTTATAATGTGATCATTCACACCTGTTTGTTGTTTAGGTTCCTTAATCAAATCAGTAGCACTGTAGTCGGGCCCATTTGGTCAGAATGACGCAATATATTCTTCAAGGCCTACAGTTAGCAAGTGGATGAAAGTCAACTATATCAAGGGAAGATGGATTTTATTTACTGAATTCATGTTACTTATGAAAAAATATTTGGCCACAAAACGCTACGTAAAGTTCAGCTGTGGATTCAAAAGTGCAGAAAATGGTGAGTTAAGCAAATAGCATATCAAAGTGATCATGCCTTAAGATCTTGTCAATGATCTCAAGGCATCCCCACCATAAAACATGGAGGTGGAAACATGCTTTGGGGGTGTTTTTCTGCTAAGGTGACAGGACAACTTCACCGCATCAAAGGGACACGGCCGGGGCCGTGTATCGTCAAATCTTGGGTGAGAACCTCCTTCATTCAGCCAGGGCATTGAAAATAGGCCATGGATGAGTATTCCAACATGACAATGACCCAAAACACATGGCCAAGGCCACAAAGGAATGGCTCAAGAAGAAGCACATTAAGGTCCTGGAGTAGTCTTGCCTGTCTCCAGACCTTAATCCCATAGAAAATCTGAAGTTGAGTTGCCAAACGTCAGCCTCACAATCTTAATGACTTGGAGAATATTTTTTGATGTTATTCTTTCCCTCACTGTTCAAATAAACCTAGCATTAAAATTATAGACTGATAATTTCCAGCGCAAGACACTCTTCACCCGACTACCTCGGCTGGCCAAAACTTATCCTTCTGTTTCTTCACTTCAGTTTTGTCATTTCCGTTTCAGTCTGTAGAAACCTTGAGAAAATTATTAAACTTGAGATAATTTATAGATGAAGTCAACATTGAAATACATACACATTTTCTATCTGTCAAAATAGCTAGCTGTTTTCAAGCTACTGTGTCGGTTCACTTGCACACCGGTCCACTTTTCAGGTTTTCTACTGTAACTACCAACAGTACTGTAGTAATACATTGTTTCTAACAAAAATCGTGTAGGTAGTTACAGGTTTACGTTAGCTTCGAGCAAAATTCTTACAGTTATGTTTTCATAAAGTCAGACAGCATTTATTACCCCCAAAAAACTATGTACATAATATTTTTTATAATTTGATTGTCACTAGGGCATCTTTTCTTAATTGAGGCCTTACAGTTATTCTGAAAAATTAAATACCAGACAAGCCTAGTTCAGCCGGCCCACAATAGAAAGTGCCACACATGTGGAAGGCTGTGGCATTAACCACTACACCACAGCCTCTTGTTTACACACTGAACAAATCCTCTTTTGCCACTTGCAATTGCAATCTAAGTTTACCTCTAACACAAATAGCGTCTATAAACTGTATGGTGTTTGCCACTGGCCATTGTAACAGCGTATTAGCCAGTAATAGGCTTTACCAGTATCTACTAATTTACTGGAATAGTCAAGCATTGAGCAATTGCTAGCAAGTCTGCAAAAGCTATTTCATTTCATGGCATAATAACTTTTTTATGTTTCATTTGTAAATGACATTGATACAATAAATACCAATAAATGTGACGATAGCTAACTTTTTCATCATGTGAAATGGTGAGAGATTCGTGGAATCTACCAGAAATAGTCGCACTACGGTATAACCGTGAACTAAATAAAATAAATGTTTTTGCTCAATAGATTTGGACTTAGGTCTTCCACATGAGAGGCACTGTCTTTAACCACTACTCCACGGCATTACACGTTCCAGCTGTCGGCAGACACCATTGAGCATTGTGTTAAACTGGCAAATGTTTCTAATTATATTTACCTCCACCATAGCGTCTATGAACTGTATAGCTTTTGCCACTGGCCGTGTTAACAGCTTATTAGCTAGTGATAGGTTTACTAGTATCTACTAACTTCCTAGGAATATACATAAGAATTCAGCAATTGCTAGCGAGACTGAAGATTAACATTCCCATTCCAGAAACAGTCGCAAAATAACCGTATACAATTTTAGTCAAGGCCTTCTATAATGTAACTACTGCATGTTGTAGCCAGCAAATGCATTTGTCTATCCTGGCCCAAAACGCATGCACGGATGTGTACTTTGAAAATCCCACGGAAACAGTTGCAATATAACCATGAACTAGAAAAGTGAGTTTTGATCTTTCTCAGGGGAATACATTAGAGTGCAGATTTATTGGTGTGCAGAATTATTAGGCAACAAATAAAATAAAATAAATCCCAACTCACGTGTTTATTCTCTATTTTCTAAATAAGTGTAAAAAATAAGTAATTCAAAATGACAATTAGTTAAAATGTTTGTCTTCTCAGAAATATTCAGTGACCATTTTATATACCCTTCTTTTCTTTAACTGAAAATTCCCAATAGAATTTAAAATCAGGAGAGGAAGGGGCCCAGGTCATTATTTGGGTAACTTTGTGGCCCTGGCTTGCTAGCCAAGCAGTGGAGTACTTGGATGCATGTGATGGAGCATTGTCCTGCATGAAGATCATGGCCCTGTACCACTATTTGAAGAAAGTATCTTCCAGAAACTGGCAGTATGTTTGGGAGTTGAGTTTCAGTCCACCTTAGACCCGAAAAGGTCCAACTATCTCATCCTCAATGAAGGCATACCAATTTTTTTGTTTTTGGTGTCAGTTAAATCTCTTTTTTGTCTCATTTTACCTGAGGTCATAAAGCTCCCTAATAATTATGCACACCTTGATATTAGGTGTTATTCACTGTTGCCACTCATTACACCAATACATTTTACTTGAAAATTATTAAATTCCATCAGAATACACACTTGCCTAATAATTGTGCACGCAATGTAGAACCTTCCAATGGGGCTAGCCACACCAATGCCTAGCTGTAACGCATCAGGACCTTGTTAAGGGAGACATGAAGAGGATTCCAGAGAGCAGGCAGAGGGAGGAGTTAGAAGAGTGAAGCAAGAAGGCCAAGCACTGGGAAAGCAGATGACGGAGAAGGAGAACAGCTCCAAGCCCTGCTGAACTCCCATTGGCTCTGCCCCAGATACATGGGCTGAGAGGGAAGAAAGGCAGAAGGGAGAAGAGTGGAGAGGCCACCGAGTAGTTGTCCGCCAGGGCCCATACCTCCCAAACCACCACCGGGAAGCCACCACCGAGACGACACCACCACCCCGTCACAGCTGTTTGTTTTCTGTGGATGATTTGTCCCTCACCTCCTCCTCTCACCCTTCTATTTCTGTTAATAAAACACCCACCAGGGCCCTGAACACATCTTCTGTGTCTACCCACGTTATATTAGGATAAGAGAGGAGAGCCAGGTTTGGCAGTGCGATGAACATCTGTGACACAGAGGAGAGCGTTCTTGGTATAGGAGATGTTCAAGGAGAGGAGATCCTTCCGAGACCGATAACAGGAGAGTTGCTTGGAAGCAGCATGCTTAAATTTGTCCTCGAACTAAGCATGTAACAAATACACATTGATTTGACTTTCAATAGGTATGTTGAAAAAAATACTCAATTGTCTCAGTGTTAATGCCGTAAAATTGACTAGCCATTCTGCTTCCCTCAACAAAGTAGTTTCTTATAAAACCTACAAACTTGGATTAAAACCCTTTCTGAAACTAGCAACCATAAATGAGCTTGAAGGTCCAAGACCCAGCACAATCATTTGTTTTACTGTGACGAGGTCAGTAAACGCTGCCCGACCTCCATACCACCCAACCTGAACAGTGTTGAGTGGTATGGAGTGTTGAGTGGCCTTTACACAGGCCTTCGCAATAGTCGTAGGCAGTGTTGGTACGTTTTTATGACTTAAATTGCTGATTGCAGCTATACTATAGGGCAGTGACTTAGACCACGTCCCGCACTTTTGGGGAACCTGCAATTGTGGTTCTCTACAAGGTGAGTGAGTCGTCAGTTTTTTGTTCTTGTGTGCACACTGATACATACATCATGCAAATTCATTTTGTCAATCCCCACCAGATGCAAAGCAGGCCACATAGCTAAATCATATGTTAATTCACTATATACATTAACATAGGGAACTCTAAAGGACTAATCAAAGTACTAAAATATGTATTACAGAAATGAATTTTACACACCGGTTACCGCATAGTTGAAACATTCATCGACAGTGAGATGACTTGCTGTTGCTAGCACAGTTAATTTTTTTTAACACGTAATGCATATCACTTTTTTGTGGTATTTGTAGAATATTGACACAAAGTCATACAAAATCATGTATTTCTCTTCTCGTGTCATTTTTAAAAATATTTGATGAATCCCTCTTTGTTCATCTATCAGTGACCCACATGGGGTAGAATGCTTGTCAGACGATCCCTGACGCGTGTAGATACAATAACTGAATTGAATAACAATCATGTATGTTTAAATGTATTTAGATCACTCATGCTACCAGTCTATTCTGCATATTTGGATTTTGATGAAACGGCAGGGTTTGGGGCACAAGATGGCCAGGTTAGGGGCATGTTAGATGGTGAAGTCAGAATGTACCCAGAGTAGTTGTGTACAATGCTTCCTAAATCCATTTTAGCCAATCACATTGCAGCATTACATTCAGCTATCAGCACAGATTTACTTCTCAGCATCAGCTTCCTTAGAATTCAGCTGCACTCTGTTCCTGTGACAGACCTGACAGGCTGAATACATTCTCCTTGGTAAAAATAAAGACAGTTGTAGATAATGGTAGCTTTACTTGTGATAGTAGCAAACTTAACTTGCTACTTATAAAGAAAGAATTTGACCTTCCCTTCATTTTCCTCTGCTAACTCTAATCAGTCATGTCTAAATGAGCAACCCGGAGACGGTCTTCAGATAGTCTCCGCTCCTCTAACAGGCTTCCAGTGTTATCAATTTCTTACCTTGGTTTTTATTTTCTCTATACCTATGATATACTTTCTCTATCTGTTTGATTTCTTTCTCCTGCAATTTCACCATTTTTCCTTTCTCATCATCACCCCACCTCACCACAATAATGATAATGATTTTAATTCTATTTATATTCATCACAAGTTTCTACAGAGTTACCTTTATTGGGAGGCATGCTCATGAACCAATTGTCCCTGTAAACAACTATCCATGTCAATGACAAGTTTTGAGTTTGAAATTGAAGTCAAAGGTGTACGTACTAAGAATGGAAACAGAACAAAATAATTTGCAGAAGCCAACTACCACAGTCTAATTTAGAGCCCTTGATTGTGCCATTAGCTGATGGGTGTCTGTGAAATCCCATGGATGGCAACTTGGCCAGAATCATCTGGGGTGGGGCAGGCATCATAAAAAGGGATTTGCTGGTGTCCTAGCATTTTGCTCAAAAAATAATCTATGTTAGCTGACATCAGGATCGCTCCTACTACAGTCACATGATTTCCTTATCTAATTTTCTAATATGGCAGTCAATTTAAATCAGTCATGGTGCTCAGTCTCTGGCTCTGCTGGTTGTCTTAGCCCCAGCCTCCAACACAATATTAAATTGTAAATTATTTGGGAGTTGTGATGAGTAAATGCTCTTGATTCATTGTATATGACAACATTGGGGAAAGGAGAAAAGTGAATAATATCAAAACACAAGTACCCTAGCTACAACCACTTCATAGTGATCTTTATTGTAGAATGCGACCCACTCATCCACCCTAATTTTCCTCAAAGATGTAATTTTGTATTCCCATTAATAGCCATGTTGAACAGTGGATTTTTATACCTTCTTCTGTCTCAACATAAGAATAAGTCTTTGTGGTGTGTGCCTTAATTATTTTAAGAATATGCTGTCTTGTTACAAGCAGAATGTTGTTAATCATTTTTTTACCACTTATTTTTGAAGAAGCATTTTTGCTGTGTGCTACAGAAAAAAATTGTGGTTTGTTTGAGTTTGCAGAGCTAGTGGAAGCTTTAGACAGATTAGTGTTAATGGTAGGCAGAGGGACAACCGTAGCGAGGTGTTTTGATTCTTGGTGACTAGGTCTAGAGGGCTGGCTGCCAGAGGATTAATCTCTTTGCATGGACAGTGGGGTGCTTGAGAAGCCAATGCTGTAAACTGGACCATGAGCGGTGTGTGTGGGTTTGTGCGTTAAGACACCATAGAGATTACTTGGGGTCTCTTAAACCCAGGCCGGGTCTCCCTTTCCCAGATGGAAGAGCTAGCGGATTGGCCTTTCTCAGCCAGAGATGGAGGGGGAGAGAGAAAGCTAATCCAGCATGACGAAGCAGTTCAGGAACAGAAACAAATGGTATTAGCTCAACACAACACTGTTTAAACGCTCGGTAGAGCAACCAAGCCTGGAAGGGCTTGTTTTCATACATTCCCTTATTTTATTTTTTTTACATTTTATTGTTTAGGTCTTTGGAATCAGAATAAGGGTGTTTAATCTGCATATGTTCTTTAAAAAGTTACCTATAAATGTTTACATTTTTTGTCACAAATGTGATAAAATTCAATCAGAACTGTATGCAAAATCACAAATAGACAAATATAATTAACACCCTGGTGAATGCTGGCATCTGGAAATGGTAATATTAAATATAGGAGTATTAATGTTTGATGAATCCTGGCCTTTTCTCTGGCCACCTGCTGTTGGTAGACACTGGCAGACGCCAGGGTTAGACTACAGTTGGGGAAGATCTGGCAGCCAGAACTGCAATGTGGTTAAAGTTGAAACCCCTGACTCTCCAAACAAGTTTAGTCATTTACCAAGGCAGGTTTGTATGAACAAATAACACGTGTGCACTGCACAATTTTTAAATAAAATGTTTTCAGAGGTTTGTACAATCTAACAGATGGAGTTTACGTTTACCATCTACCATACTGACTGAAATGTGTTGACTGTATTAAAAATGAAAACAGCTCATGAAAAAGCGAAGAGTTATTAATTGAATATACAAGCTTAAGAAGGCATTAAAGACTAGTAATAACTAATTACTAAAATAAAATATTTAATAGGAGCCATCGCATTAGTCTGCCAAAAAAATCAACTAGAGTAAAAATGATCCATATTCATATAGAGCCATTAATCATTAAAAGCTTACAAATAACAATTACTTAATGTTGATAAATGTTTAATGAACACATCAATAAATGATCTATATGCATAGTACTCCTGGGAGGATACAAATAATGGGATTTGTGAAATTAGCAGCAGGCATAATTTCAATAACCCAAAATGCATTTGTGCCCCAAACATTAAAGCTTTGGGTTAGAATTAGTCTCTAAAATTAAACCATACATTAAAAACGTGTTATATAATTTATGGATTATGTTAAACAAATCAGAAAAGTGTTCTGAAGTGTTTACATCATATCGCTTTTACAGCACAATGAAAATGGACCAATTTGAGGAGTTCAAATTAACATTATGGGGCATTATATTACAGTATTGTGTAGAAACTGTATTTAGGAACGGAATTCTGAATAGTCATAAGCACAGAAAGTGTGAATCAAACATTTGTAAGCATTTAAACACTCTAGAGAATAAACAATATCGTAGTATGAAATACAATGTACCCAACCAACAAATCAACAAAAGCACTTCATGTAGAGTAACAGTGATTCTGTTGCGTTCATTTTACCATGGTGTCCTGTCACACCAAGAAAAAATTATCAATAATCAAAAAGTATTGTTCGACAAAGAATCTGTCACGATACAGCATATTGGTTAAGGGTATTTAGCTTGTTGTGTTTTTTTGCATGTGATTTAAGGAACACAGATCACATTGTCATAGTAGATGGAGCCACCAATACACATTATGCAGACAAGCTGTATGAGAAGCATAGACATCCTTACTGCGTTCAAAACAAGAAAAGGAGCAAGCTTAGCCTAGTTTGGCCATTAGAAGGGATACAGCAGACTGTATATTGTTGCCTTCACTGGATTTGAACCAGGGTCTCTTATGTGACAGGCTGTCTCTAACCACTATACTGTACATGTGCAGTGTCTGTATACTTCTGCATTGTTAACCCCATTTGTCAAAACTCTACAGTCCTCAAAACTGTTTTCCTACATTAGCTAACATCCAAACCAACAACGGGTACATACTTATAACAGAGTTGCTCTGCTACATTCAACACATTTAATTAGAAAGACATAACTGTAGATGGCTAGCTAATACAGCTATACAGTGCCTACAGTGGGGAGAACAGGAGTATGTGATACTGATTTTGCAGGTTTTCCTACTTACAAAGCATGTAAAGGTCTATAATTTTTATAATGGGTACACTTCAACTGTGAGAGACGGAATATAATAAAAAAATCCAGAAAATTTGATGATTTTTTAATAATTAATTTGCATTTTATTGCATGGCATAAGTATTTGATACATCAGAAAAGCAGACCTTAATATTTGGTACAAAAATCTTTGTTTGCAATTACAGAGATTATACATGTCCTGTAGTTCTTGACCAGGTTTGCACACACTGCAGCAGGGATTTTGGCCCACTCCTCCATACAGACCTTCTCCAGATCCTTTAGATTTTGGGGCTGTCGCTGGGCAATACGGACTTTCAGCAGCCTCCAAAGATTTTTTAATAGGTTCAGGTCTGGAGACTGGCTAGGCCACTCCAGGATCTTGAAGTGCTTCTTATGGAGCCACTCCTTAGTTGCACTGGCTGTGTGTTTCAGGTCATTGTCATGCTGGAAGACCAAGCCATGACCCATCTTCAATGCTCTTACTGAAGGAAGGAGGTTGTAGGCAAAGATCTCGCGATACATGGCCCCATCCATCCTCCCCTCAATACGGTGCAGTCATCCTGTCCCCTTAGCAGAAAAGCATCCCCAAAGAATGATGTTTCCACCTCCGTGCTTCACGGTTGGGATGGTGTTCTTGGGGTTGTACTCATCCTTCTTCCTCCCAAACACAGCGAGTGGAATTTCGACCAAAAAAAACTCTATTTTTGTTTCATCAGACCACATGACTTCCTCCCATTCCTCCTCTGGATCATCCAGATGGTCATTGGCAAACTTCAAATGGGCCTGGACATGCACTGGCTTGAGCAGGGGGACCTTGTGTGCGCTGCAGGATTTTAATCCATGACGGTGTAGGGTGTTACTAATGGTTTTCTTTGAGACTGTGGTCCCAGCTCTCGTCAGGTCATTGACCAGGTCCTGCCATGCAGTTCTGGGCTGATCCCTCACCTTCCTCATGATCATTGATGCCCCACGAGGTGAGATCTTGCATGAAGCCCCAGACCGAGGGAGACTGACCATCATCTTGAACTTCTTCCATTTTCTAATAATTGTGCCAACAGTTGTTGCCTTCTCACCAAGCTGCTTGCCTATTGTCCTGTAGCCAATCCCAGCCTTGTGCAGGTCTACAATTGTATCCCTGATGTCCTTACACATCTCTCTGATCTTGGCCATTGTGGAGAGGTTAGAGTCTGTTTGAGTGTGTGGACAGGTGTCTTTTATACAGATAACTAATTCAAACAGTTGCAGTTAATACTGGTATAGAGTGAAGAACAGGAGGGCTCCTTAAAGACAAACTAACAGGTCTTTGAGAATCGGAATTCTTTCTGGTTGTTAGGTGATCAAATATGTATGTCATGCAATAAAATGCTAATAAATTATTTAAAAATCATATGCGATTTTCTGGATTTTTGTTTTAGATTCTGTCTCTCACAGCTGAAGTGTACCTATGGTAAAAATGACAGACCTCTACATGTTTTGTAAGTAGGAAAACCTACAAAATCAGCAGTGTATCAAATACTTGTTCTCCCCACTGTATAATGAAAACAATGTCTCCAACCACACCATGGCAGGCTCCACTACGCTATGTGAATTACAATTTGTAAATCACAATCAAGAGGAATGCATTTGTTGTTGGTGCAGTTTGTCCATCACAATATATCCATAAAGTTTAACTTAGACCTACTCTAATGTAGTTACTGAAGCTTGTAGCCAGCAAAGTTTTAGTCTGGCTGTACAGTACCTATAATGAAAACAATTACTCCAATCACTCCATGGCCTGTTAGTTTCTTTAGAATCACGCTATGGTGGGTTAATTTCTTTAGAATCACTCCATGGCTGGTTCAATTATTTAGAAAACAGTGATGGTTGAATGGCCAACCCCTACTCTATGTGAACAACTATGTAAACCGAAAGCAATGGCTGAATCTTAAATTGCATATTACATACTACTGTAGGATCTGAGCATTAACAACTACAATATGAATGTATGGTTCATTAGAAGTTAATGTGCCTAGATATTGAGAATAACAGAAATTTAAGATTCTCCCTGTTGGTTACACTCTGGTAACCACAGGAATGTTTACATTGACCATTTGGTGTGGGGGTTAGTGTCTTGGCTTTGCTAGGTAAACACACCCCTCAAGGTATTTAACAGCTTGTACCCCACATTACAGTTGAGAGAGTAGAGAGAGACAAAGGGAGTAGGGAACAGTTTGAGCCTGTAACATCATGTGCTAATAGACCATCAATATGCTGCAATAAACATTGAATACTCTCTCCCTTGACAACCGAGTACGCAAGTTATTATTACTACCACTATACGACATGGCTGATTTCTAACACTACGTACCATAAGTATGTACTTGAAGGTGAAGTACATAATGTACTTGTATTATAGTAAGCTAGTATGACAGTATTGGGACCGACTGTGATGTACTACAGCGTCATAAAATCGCATCTTGACACCTGATCACTTTGTCATGCATTAACATCACGCCATGTGCGAATATTTTGTTAGAATGACTTATTCTTATAAAATTTACCTCCACCAGAAATAGCATCTATGAATTGTATGGCTTTTGCCACTGGCCATTTTTGCAGTTTATTAGCCAGTGATAGGCCTCATAGTATCTTCTAGCGTACTATTTGGAATAGTAATGAGAGTTGAGCAATTGCTAGTGAGACTGAAGATTTCCTTTACACTGTCAAAGCCATTTAATTTCATGGCACAACAACATTTGTTTTTCTTTCTTTCATTTATGGACAACATTGTTACAATAACTTTCAAAATAGGCAATGATAACTTTCTCGTCAAGTGAAATGACGAGAGAATCGCGGAAAGCTCCCTTTTACTGTGCAAGGGGTTTGGTCTATATTACCCCAAATCGCATGCATGGATGCGTACTTCGAATATCCGCCAGAAAGAGTAGCAATAATAAATAGTAGCAACCAAAAAGTTTTTCTTTAGGCTTACTATAACATAGCTACTGAAGCGTGTAGCGAGTGAAGGTTTTGCCTATCCTGGACAAATCCTAATGCCGACTTTGTTTGGTCCATGGTAAGTATCGAACCTCGGTTGACTACATGGCAGTCTGCATCTCTAACCACTATGCTATATAACAAATGTCACTCACTCAGTCACTCACTTAGTAAGAGACATTCCCTCTCACAAGGAAGGAGTAGTCATAATAATTGAAGAATTGTTGCTGTCGAAATTGTATCCCCATTTATATTGAAAAACAATTATATACGTCAAAGGACATTTTGCTCGCTAACAGTACTTTTTGCCATGCTATCTAGTTGTACATCCAACATTAATTGCAACATAAATTGCTCAGTCTTTGATGTGATTTTTCTGTCCTACGTTGTGTTGAAATATTTTAATCCGTTGCCGCAAAAGAGAAAGGGGTCGCAGGGACAATAGTGTTTGGTAACACCAGCTATTCTGATGAAAGTCTGAATTATGTATTTTTCTGAACCGTAATAACTAATTAATTAGGAGAAACAGATTAGTAACTTACCAGGGCAGAGAGAAGAGGAAAAATATATGGAGATATTGAAAGAGGAACAGAGGAGGGAGGAAGAAGGTAAAGAGGAGATGGAGAGGGAGCAATAGGAAGGAGAGAGAATAGATGTAGAGTGATGAGGAGAGAATGGATCGAGAGGAGGGAATTGGAAGAGGGGAGAATTGATGGAGGAGAGTATATGACGAATGGTGAAAGGAAGAACGGAAAGAAGAAATGGAGCAAACAGGAGGGCATCTAGCTGCCTGCATGTGCCTCTCTCCCTTAGTGCCCCCCATTAATGAGCTGAACTATACGAATATTTTCATAAAGCCCCACCAAACCCGCTTAACAACATGCCCCCACTGCTAGAAAATTTTCCGGAGGAAACACTGGATTATACTATCAGTGCTCTAGTGTCGCAGGTTGATTGTATGCCAAAATAGCCTCTGTAGTTTCATGCTTTACCAGCTGAAATTAAAAAAAATAAAAAAAATAGGACATTTAGGTCAAGTAAACATTTTTCATTGTTAGCAAAATATGCAGTTGTCCAAATGAGCCTCAGCAAATGTGGGTTCAATTACAGGTTCAAAACGGCCAGAAACAAATGAACTTTCTTCTGATACTTGTCAATCTATTCTTGTTCTAGGAAATCAAGGCAATTCCATGCGAGAAATTGCCAAGAAAGTGAAGATCTTGTACAATGCTATGTATTACTCCATTCCTAGAACAGCGTAACCTGTCTCTAATCAGAATAGAAAACGAAGTGGGAGGCCCCAGTACACAACAGAGCATGAGGCCAAATACGTTAGATGTCTAGTTTGAGAAAAAGATGCCTCCCATGCCCTGCAGCTTCATTAAACAATACCTGCAAAACACCAGTCTCAATGTCAACAGTGCAGAGGCAACTTCGGGATGCTGGCGTTATTTTTTTAATTATCTTCCGCCGTCCAGTGTCTGTTCTTTTGCCCATCTGAATCTTTCTTTTTATTGGCCAGTCTGAGATATTGTTTTTCTTTGCAACTCTGCCTAGAAGGCCAGCACCACTGGGCCAGCACCACTGGGCCTACACATTGTCATGGCTGTGTGTATAAATGCATACATTCTCAAACATTTTTTTTTATGTGTGAACCTCTCACTTCATTGCATGCTTGGTTTGCACACTAACCATGACCTCTATGTTAGGTACTTAATTGATGCTGTAGAGCAAGTTATAATTGACTTCAGTTACAAATAAGCCTCTGAACATGTACTGCTGCAACACTGTCTCGAAACCAGACAAAAGCTTTCTCAGCAGACAGTCTATCTTTCCCCAAAGAATAAATATATTTTAAGTCATTGTAAGCCATTTATTGTCTCAACACTTAGAGGCTGAATATGGTATCGGAACAGACCTAATAAACTTGATATCAGCATCAAACTAGCTGCAGTATCAAAGGGCAGCTGATCAAGGGAAGCAATAGCAATGTTTTAAGGATCTGGCCTGAAGACATATGCCTGTGGAGCTGTCCTACTTCCCATTGCACACTTGTTCCAATTGTGAATGGAATAGGCAACATTACAGATTTCCTTTGCCAGAGAAGGCTTTCTACAGCCATGTCCACAAAGCTACGCAGCCAGACAAAGGCTACTATGATAACTTTTACACATTATGAAATAAGATTTAGGAAATACAATAAAAGCTAATTGACTATGTAAAGTCTCTTCAGCTTTCTAGGTGAACATAACAAAACTAAAGATCAGAGAACCACATCATGGTCAGAGAACATTTAGATTTTGTGGCATCTTAACCTCGTCCCCATGCTATTGTGCACGTAGAGTGCATATGAGCTTGTAACACTTACCATTGGAAGTTGGCCATTAGAATGGACTGTATACAATGAGATGTACACAGTATGCATTTCTGACATTAGGCCATGTTAACAAACACTCCAATTACATCCAGTCTAGTCTGAGCCAGGCACTCCATGCTAGCAACTAATACCCTTGAACACTTATGCAAACATTTCTCTTAGTGTTGAGTCATGACTCGAGCTACTTCCAGGATTCTCAATTGACCACCCTTGATGATGTTGTCATCTACTAACGTTAGCTAGGTATCATTGTTGATACTTTGACTCCAGACACTACTTCAATGAGTGATTTATGATTTTTTTGAAGGTGCAGACAACAGGGAACTTTCAAAAGCTGTTAAAATAAAACAAAAATGTCACCATTTGGCACCCCCCTTATTAAATCAGCCACAGCTAAAGTAATATAAAAAAATCCATTACATTTAGATTTCAAATACCCCCAAGTCTTTATAACCAAGACAGATTTTATACTCTGATGTAATAGGTTTAATTACTAAAAATCAAACATAATGACATGTCTAGTCTGTTAAATGCCCTCTACTCTTTGTCTGTTCACCCAAGGGTCTGATGAGGTTCATTTAAAAAACATCTCTTTCAGTTAGTCTTCTTTGGGCAGTGGATAAACAAGTCGGTCATATATGGCCTTGATTTTAACTCACATTTTACATTGTCTTAATTACCTTTAATGAGTTTTAGGTCTGTTCGAATCTTTACTTTATTTCATTTTTTATTAACTTTTCTGAAATTAAATTCTTTTCACAAACAAAAAAAAAAATCTATATAAAATGTAATCCTGCCAAACACTCCCCATATGCGCAATGACATACTGCCCTTTTTAAAGATTGCCCTCTTCCAGGTCAAACATCAAAACCACAGACCATTCTTTTCTCCCCAGACCATGGAAAGGAACAGCACCACCTCCAAACAGTGGTCAGACCCCATAATTGGAGTGTTCGTCTTTAAAACCAACCTGTTTAGCAAGTGTTTGTTTTGCCAGAATATCTCATCTGGTTTATCCTGGATGAGGTCCAATTGAAAAGGTGCCTGTTCAAGTTATCCCAATGGGGATAACAGTTGGATGTGCACTGGAGTAGCATTCATTATCTTATTGTGCTTCTAAAATTACACTACCATTCAAAACTTTGGGGTCAATTAGAAATTACATTGTTTTCCATGAAGGCATACTGTCACACAACTGGTGGTAGGACACAGGCGCAGAGACGTGGTGGTGGTAATAATCCATAGTTTATTAAAGTAAAGAAAACCAAAAGGAAAGCAGGTTACCGTGACTGGGTATAGGCTAAAGAGCAAATAGAAACCATAATGATCCACACAAAGTGTGGGCAAACATTCACATGAATGTGTTCCCCAATTGGAGGCAACAATCTACACCTGCCTCCAATTGGCACGACCAAACTTAAATAGAGATGCCTAGAGGCAACTCCTGGGCAGCAGGGGGCGCTGGCTGCAACTCCTGGGCAGCAGGGGGAAGCCGTCGTCTTGGAGCTGGCACTGGGAGTAGAGCAGGCGTTGGCTGCTCAAGGCTGGTTGTGGGCTCCGCCACTGGTGGTGAGAACAGATATGGCGGGTCATGAAAGCCCCACCAGTCCTCACACCTACCGACAGCCGTGAGGTCTTCTACCTCCATTCCTCCACATGTGAGAGGCAGCATGGCCTTGTTGTACCACCCCTCCGGGGGTGGCAGCCGTGCCTTGGGGCCCTGCACATGCCGCCATAGCTCCCCCCCAAAATCTTCTTGGGGGTGACTCCCCGCAGGTCTGTTTTGTCGCCTGTGACGTCTTCTCCTTTTGGTGCGCTGGGCTGGCCAGGTGGGCAGCTGTTGACAGTAGGGGTTCTCCTCCTCCTCAGTGTCGCTGTCAGGCCAGCCAAGGAGTTCCCCTACCGTCCATCTCTACCGTGTCTCTGGTTGGTGGATCATTCTGTCACACAGCTGGTGGTAGGACACAGGCGCAGAGACGTGATGGTGTTAATAATCCATAGTTTATTAAAGTAAAGAAAACCAAAAGGAAAGCAGCTTACCGTGACTAGGTATAGGCTAAAGAGCAACTAGAAACCATAATGATCCACACAGTGTGGGCAAAAATTTACATAAATGTGTTCCCCAATTGGAGGCAACGATCTACACCTGCCTCCAATTGGGGAGACCAAACTTAAATAGAGATGCCTAGAGGCATCTCTTTTTGGCCTGTCCTGACTATAGCCCCAGCTCAGTGCAGAGATGGCTAGGGGCATAGCCAGGACGTGACACATACATGAAATTAGTTTGGATAGGAAATATGGCAAAATGAATAGGAAGCATAGCCATTGACAAGATTCAAATTAATGATTTTTTAAATTAAATAATTACTTTGTTGTTCAAATTTTGCTTTCGTCAAAGGATACTTCATTTGCAGAAATTATAACCTTGAACTTTAGCACTCTAGTTGTCAATTGGTTGATGTAATCTGAGGAGATTTCACCCTGTGCTTCCCGATGCACCTCCCACAAGTTGAATTGGCTTGATGGGTACTTACAGTCAAGGTGCTCCCACAACATCTCAATAGGCTTGACATCTGATGACTGTTCTGGTTACTCCATTATAGACAGAATATCAGTTGACTGCTTCTTCCCTAAATAGTTATTTGCATAGTTTGGGGCTACAGTAGGCTTTGGGTCATTGTTCTGTGATATGAGGAAATCAAATGCCGTTCATAGGGTATAGCATGGAATTGCAAAATGGAGTGATGACTTCCTCTAAAATTGCTCTGTACCAATCTCCCACTTTACCACCACGTTGCCTAATTCATCACACCATATTCCTTTGGCAGTCTATTAATTTTTGTGTCATGGTGCTGGTTGAAGGACACAAACGCAGAGGTGAATGGGTGACGGTACTCCATTATTTTAATAAAGAAACAAAACAAACTTAAAGCAGCTCCAATTACTGGGTCGCATAGCCTACAGATGACAAACCAAAATACTCTAAAACCTGTGTGGGGAAAACCTTCTGCTTAAGTAGGTTCCCCAATTGGAGGCAACAATCTACACCTGCCTCCAATTGGGGAAACCTAGCCATGAAGAGATGCCTAGAGGCATCTATTGTTGTCCTGTCCTGACTATGGCCCCCAGCCCAGTGCAAAGATGGCTAGGGGCATAGCCAGGACATGACACTATGGAATGCAATATGCATTAGATGTTGACAATTTATGGCCTTTACATAGTCCCACAAAGACAGCTGTGCAAGCATGTTAGGGCTTTGTCCGTAAAACATTGCATTGATGCTTACCAACATACGGTGGATATAAAAAGTCTACACACTCCTATGAAAATGCCAGGTTTTTGTGTGGTAAAACAATAAGACAAAGACAAATCATGTCAGAAGTTTTTCCACTTTTAAAGTGACCTATAATGTGAACAATTCAATTGAAAAACAAACGGAAATCTTCGAGTGGGAAAAATGAAAAACAAAAACCTTACAATAACCTGGTTGCATAAGTGTGCACACCCTCTCATAACTGGGAATGTGGATGTGTTCAGAATTAACCAATCACATTTTAACTCACGTTAAATACAAGTCATTACACAACTGGCATTATTTAAAGAGACTCTGATCAATCACAAAGTTAAGCTGTTCTAGTAGGATTCTCCTGACATTTTCTTAGTTGCATCTCAGAGCAAAAGCCATGGTTTGCAGAGAGCTTCCAAAGCATCAGAGGGATCTCATGGTTGAAAGCTATCAGTCATGAGAAAGATAAAAAATTATTTCCAAAGCATTAGATATACCATGGAACACAGTAAAGACAGTCATCATCAAGTGGAGAAAACATGGCTCAACCGAGACATTACCAAGAACTGGATGTCCCTCCAAAATTGATGAAAAGATGAGAAGAAAACTGGTCAAGGAGGCTTCCGAGAAGCCTATAGCAACATAAAAGGAGCTATGTGACAAAAATCTCTCGTATGCTTCATATGAATGGGCTATGGGGTAGGATGGCAAGACAGAAGCCTTTTATAACAAAGAAAAATATCCATGCACCCCGGAACATTACAAAAACAAACATCAAGTCTCCCAAAAGGATGTGAGAAAATGTGTTGTGGTCTGATGGCCATAATTCCATGTTTGGTGCAAACACATCACTGTACATCACCCAAAGAACGCCATACCTACAGTGAAGTATGGTGGTGGCACAGCATCATGCTTTGGGACTGTTTTTCTTCAGCTGGAACCGGGGCTTTAGTCAGGGTGGAGGGGATTATGAACCGTTCCAAATACTAGGCAATTTTGACACAAAACTTTCAGGCATCCATTAGAAAGCTGAAGATGAAGAAGAGGAAGTTCACCTTTCAGCACAACACTGACCAAAAGCACACGTCCAAATTTACAAAAGCATGGCTTCACTAGAAGAAGATTAATGTTTTGGACCGGCCCAGGCAGAGCCCAGACTTGTATCCAATTGAACATCTGTGGGGTGGTCTGAAGAGGGCTGTGCACAGGAAATGTCCTTGCAATCTGACAGATTTGGAGCTCTTTTGCAAAGAGTGGGCAAATATTGCCACGTAAAGATGTGCCATACAAATATACTTTTCCCTCAAAGACTTCAGTTTGTTTTTCAATAGATTTTTTTCACATTATAGATCATATTAAAAGTGTTAAAAGTTCTGACATTATTTACCTTTGTTTAATTTTTTACATCACAAACACCTGCCAGGGGTGTGTAGAAGTTCTATATCCTCTGGACACGTATGTAACACTAACGCATACACTATAGGGCAGTGTCATATTTATTAACCCAGAATAAAATATTATTTAACGTAATGAAAGTGCAAGCCGCCACTCCAGTAGTTAGAACAGCCATTTAGTTTTAGGATGTTACTTCAAAGCACATTTTATATGGATTTCGAAGGGTCCTTTTTGCACAACTATTATCTTAAAGTAAAACTTTTTTGTCTTTATCTAATTTTGGTTTTCAACATTACCCATGCAGCAGAACACACAATACTGTCAATTCTGGTGATGTGTAATTGCGGTCTCCATTCTCATGCTCACAGTGGGAGGTACCGCACCCGATAAAAAATTATGCACCTTCTCGAATCCAATCTCAACATCACTGTCTGGCAGCTCAGAACACTAACAACTACTACACTTGTCAGGTTTGGAATGGAACCACTCTAAAACTTCCATATTTAGACATTTTGAACTCCACAGAATTGAGTTACACCAGAAATATTGGCATTGTATATTTGTGCCAGTTTTGTAGTTTTAGAATACCATTGCTAGAGATTATGTACCTTTCCATATATGTTGTGGGAGTGTAAAGACATTTTCAAAGCAGTCTCTTTTCCTAAGATGACGTCTTTGTAACCTCAGTACGACAATTGAGAATCTCTGGAAAACTATCACAATAGACCTTAAGCTGAGGCCTCCTAATTAAATATTTAACTATAATCAAATTTTACTACCTACATAAAATTTGTATGGACATTTTGTTTAAAATCTCTGCTTGTTTTTTGTGGGCTTGTTAGGCTGAAGGATTGAAGCCCTCTATCTGATTTAAAGGGAAATGTCTTTATGGATGATCAGAGGTGTTTGCAGGTCATCGTTGAAACTACTAAACACCCATCATTCATAGTGCTACTCAGCAAAGCAAGAGCTCATTCTTGTTTATTTTTGCTTTAGGACCTCAGCCACTTTCTCGATCGACGTGTGCATAGCATTGTTTAAAGAATTTGCATATAAATTGGGAATTGGAAGTAAGCGAGAGGAAAAAGAGAAAGAGATAGAGGGCCGACAAAAGAAGGTTTGTCCCGCAAACGATGGCTGGCATGAGACATGTTCACTGACATTTTTTGGAAGCTCAAATCTGCATAAAGATTTTGTATCCTTCGCACCCTGGGTCTGAGATTCTCTCATGGGAGAGGCTGGAAATACATCACTTTGAGAAATTAAGAATACAAAAGCAACAGGCTTGCTTATGTCTTCACCATGACCCCCCGTGTTTAGACAAAATTACAGACCTGTCAGCCTTGACAAGATGACAGACCTCATTGTTCAAAAATAATAATTCACTGATCGTTTATCTGAGAAATTGTGAGTCATGTTGTTTCCTGTTCTTCTGTTCATTTTATTGACCCCACAATTCAAAGTGGTCGTTGATTGTTATTTAACTGTCTTTGACCTCAATCAGTTTGCTCATTGTTTTGTCTCAATGGATTAAAAGTTGAATCATATTCAGACAAGTCCTGTTTCTGAGATCTAGCGGACAAACTATCCGTAAAAGGATGAAGGTGAGTTTTTTATTTGGAAGTGATTTTAAGGGATTCTACTATGCTGAATGTGCTCTGTGTTTGGTTATGATGTATACCTGGTTGCAGGCTTCACAGGTGATTGAACAAACCAGTGCTCCTTCCTATAAAAAATATGCAAGCCGTACTGGGGAAAGAAACATAGACAGGAACAGAAAGACAGATACAAAAAAACAAGGTTAGGGCAAATAGGGACATGACCAGGGCCAGAGAAAGAAAAAGGACAGAAACAGGAACAGGGACAGAGAGATATAATTACTAAAAACAGGGATATGAAAGAAAAACAGATACAGAAAAACAGGGACTGAGACAGGGATATTGGAATATTTCGACATGGCTACAGAAACAGGGACAGAGACAAAAAGACATGTGGAAAAGGGCTCGCTTTCTATATCTTAAAGAGACCATACATACTGTAGTGTGCAGACATGCTGTCACGGTAGCGGGTAAGGATCCAAGTAGGGACTGGGAGCGAGTGGGAAAGGGGCAGGCAGAACGTACAGGGACGGGAGGTGAGGCGTCTCACGGACCGGCAGCGAAGGCACAGACGAGCGGCAGGCAGAGTAGTCGGGGACGGGCAGATGGTCAGTACACGAGCGGGCGGCAGAGGCACAGTCAGGGAACGAGCAGAGTAGTCGGGGACAGGCGAGGGATCGCAATTCCGGTGGAGAACAGACGTACAGGCAGGGCTCAGGCAGAGTAGTCGGGAACGGGCGAAAGATCGGTACACGGAAGGTCTGTTCGATGAGATTGCGAGATGTGGTATGCGTGCATAAACCATTGATCCAGCAGGGGAGGAGTGGCATGGAGGTGTATTTGTTTGCATGGTGATGAGGTGAATGGGGACAGGTGTGTGAGTGGTGATTGGTGACAGGTGTGTGACTTGGTGCGCACTGAACTCAGGAGCGCGGGCCCCCTTTGCTGCGTGCTCGCGGAGGCGGGGACGTGACACATGCTTGGTTCATAGATACCATGTCCACTATCCAGTCTTTGAGTTCATGTTTGATGTTAATAGTAAGTTTCATCTTTTGCTGGGTGAACTTCAAAACATTAGACTGGTAGTACCTGTGTGTTTCGTATTGCATATATGTGCTTGCCATTGCATTGCATACTCTCGCTTTTAAAGTCTTTTGAATGTGTAAGCCTTATGGAATACTATGTGCTCCAAAAGTGCAGTCCATACGTATTAGGAAAGTGACACAAGCAGTGTTGTTTTGGCTCTGTACTCCAACACATTGGATTGAAAATGAAAAAATTACTAACAGGTTAAAGTGCAAACTGGCAACTTTAATTTGAGGGTATTTATACCCTTAAACCGTGAACCATGGAGGAATTACTTATTTTTTTATAAATATTCCCATTTAAAAGGAACCGAAAGTAATTGGACTAATTTACAACCTTCAATTCAGTGGTCATATTTGATACTTTGTTGCAAAACATAGCAAAACAAGTGAACCAGCCTTGTATCCTGCACGCTAATTTGAATTCAGGTAGTATGATTGACTTGGCCAGTCATGAAGAAATCCTTAGTTGCAGAATGTTTGGGGTCCTTGTCTTGCTACAAGGTAAAGTGTCATCCAGGGAGTTTTGAGGTATTTGGTTGGATCAGAATTCATTGTGCTGCTGCTGTCAGTGTTCACTTCATCTATAAATACAAGTAAGCCAGTTTCATAGGCAGCCATACATGACCAAGTCTAAACACTACCTCCATCATATTTCACAGATGAGGTGGTATGCTTGGGGTCATGAGGAGCTTTTTTCCTCTCTTTCTATCACTTTGAGGTTAGTTGTCGCCTCATCAGTACATTAGACTTTGTTCGAGAACTCAACTGTTTTACATTTTTCAGCAAACTGTAACTTGGCTGTTCTGACTTGAGTCTACCACTTGTTTGCAATTTGTGGTAAACAACTTCTCTTTATGGTGCCCTTTGACATATATGCTTACATCTAGGGGTGTAGCACAATATTCTGGGCCCTGTATATAGGTTGTCTCTGAGGGCCCCTCCACTCTTTATTTTCCTTTTTGGGAAAACTGTCAGAGAAAAATATATAAGTGATTTTGCTCTCATAGTAAATTGAATGAACAAACTTTCGTACTTTTTTTGTATTGGCCCATTGTGGGAATTGAACCCAAAACGCTCGCTTGGTAAACCAAATGAGTTTCCAGCCCCACGATCGAACCTGTTTGTATGAAATGCAACCTATGATAATTGTAATAAACAATGCACTTTATATTCGTACACTCTGTTAAATATGATGTTTCCAAGGCCAGTTCAAGTCAATCTTGACTCTTCCCTGTGAGAGTTTACACACTGGGAGAATTTACACATTCCACATTTACTTTGCCAAAGGGGAATGCATTAAATGAAGAGCACAACATTGAGGCAAGAATATCACAAAATAGAAAAAAATGCCCCCAAACATAAACAAGCAACAGTTTTATAATCCAGTAAGCAAACTTAGTCAGGTAACTATTGTTATCCTGGAATGGAAGGTGTCACGCTTACATTTAACCGCTTTGGAGAGGTTGTTGATAAATGTTTGTCGATTTTCTCTAAAGGAAATAAAAAATCAACACTGCCATTCCTCTACAGTTGCCCCAGTCAACAGCAAAAAACATCAATGCAGTTTGATAGCAAAGCAAACAAAAGGTGTCTCCTTATTAGGGACATATTAACGGAACATTGATTCTGCCTGGAATAAAAGGTCAAGATAAATGACTTGTGTGAGCCACTACCTCCACTATTTATTAGCTCTCCATCTACAATCTAACAAATTTCCACCACCGTGCCTTTCGGAGTCCATAGCAAATTGTAAACCAGCTTATCAGAAAGATAGTTTTTTAAATGTCACTATAATGTCAAATCATAGATTTTGCATCAGTTTCTCAAAGAATACCTGGTGGATTTCAATATTGGTTTCTTACTGTCTGATAAATTAGTTTCATTGGCTATAAAGCTGAGAGTGTTTTATTATAGCTCCCACCCTCTGCCCTATGCCTATTAGGGAGTTGGCTTTAAGACAAAAGGTTTTCTCTAGGACTTGGCATGGTTTCAGCATGATTATTACCTCTATTATACAGTAGCTGTTATTTTTATGGTTGGGGGCTAATAAGTGTGGGCGAAGTGGAGGATTATTTGATGGTAATAACAAAAGGCTGGATGGATTGAAAACTAAATCTACTGAATGGGTTTCATTTAATATTTTTTTGAGGTGTGTGTGTGTATGTGTGTGTGTGTGTGTGTGTGTGCATAAATTAGGAAAATGTACCAGAATTTCAAAATATTCTTGTTGGGTTATTGGTTAGGTTCAAGGCTTCTTTGGCTAAAGGTTTGTGTTCTGTTTTCCTTATTTTACCTGGTAAATTAACTGAAAAATTTTTCATTATAGCATCTGCCTTGGAGCATTTCATGTTAACTGTGTGGCTCAGGGACAGAGCAATATGTTTTAAGAGTAAAGTTTGAGGATTAAGGTTCAGGAACATAGCTTTTGAATGACAAAAAACATCCATCAACATTTTAGTCCTGAAAAGTATATTTTTTCAGTCCCCTGAGGAAAATAGCCATTCTGGCTAGTTAGGGTTAGGTTTAAGGTATACATTTTTATATTTGGGGGGGTTATGGTTAGGAAAAATAGGATAATGGGGAATAATGTGGTGCCCACAGGGATAGTCAAAAGTAATGTGTGTTTGCATGTATAAAGTGCATATGTCTGTAAGCACGTGAGCATTTTACTGGGGTGATAGAAACAGAAGGGAGACAGGAGGATAGAATTTAGAAAAGGGAAATGGTAAATTCGTATGTGTATATGTCTATGTGATCCTGGACTTCCCATACGCTAGACAAACAAAAGTCCCCACAAAGAGAGTTAAACTTATCAATATCGTCTACATAAGGATTTTTTGGTCCAGACCCCATGTGTAAAATACTATTTTCAGCCTAGGGGTTATGTTTAGTTTTAAGATCAGGTATTAAGGGTTAGGTTTAGGGTTAGGAATTAGTATTAGGTAACCTTTATGCAGTATTAGTGTTACGTTTTAGAATCTTTGGTTGTTGGGATAAATGTTAGGGTCCAGGGTATGGTTAAGGTTAGGGAAAATGTTAGGTTTAGGAATATGTTTAAGTTTATGGGACAGGGAAAATACAGAATTATTTTTTGCTAGGGATTAAAAACCTTTGAATGTGTCTGTGTATTTTCCCTGATTTCATCTATGATTTACCTAATTTACCTATAATTATAATGGATATTCCTCTTGTAAAATGATTCTCCCACTATGCCAATCTGGCAAATTAGATTTTTTGTATGGTTGCTTGGCTGATTCGGTGTCCTCCAACATTGCCTTATTACAATTCAGTTCCATTTCACCACCAGCAGAACCCCTGAAGGATTAGCATATCTGAGCAGGCATGCAGAACAACCCCTCTGGATTTTTGGGCTGCTCTGGCCTCACTCAGCATTGACCAAATGGGTCTAGTCGTCATAGCAACCCAACCCCCTCCACCCCCACCGTATGGCACCGGTTGAAGCCTGAGTCTCGGCTGCAACGGGACTCTGCAGATGATGACTCCATCTCTCATCCAAATGATGCTGATGAGACGGCTGTATTCTGCCCCGCAAACATCAACACGCTACCAAGAGGGAGAGCTGAAATAAAAAGAATAGAGGAGAAGATGTATGGGTGAATATGAAACAGGGCAGAATATCAAATCCAATCAGATGTTATTCGTCATGTTCTCAGTTTACGGCATGTCTATGAGGTTTAGCAAAAGGCTTCTGAGCTATCTCCCCCACATAGTATAATAAACAGCCATAATAAAATATCAGATAGAAGGTATCAAACATCAATTAGAGAAGTAAATATACCAAGTCATTAAAAGGTAGTAAGCAAAGTAATAAACTGATAAGGATTTGTGCAACAACCATTAGAAGACAAAACAAGCAATTAATGGGACAATTATCTTGTGTCTGTAGAGTCTGCGTAACACATTTACACTGTTCCTTTTACAATCCCTAAGTACTATAAATGTGAATGGGATAACGCAATTAACGGGAAAGCTCTGAATATTTTTTCCAAGGCTGTGTGAGCCCAGCACTGAGTTTGGATTCGGCCTTGAAGCTGTATGTCACCTCAGTTCCCTGATTGTCTGGTTTTAGCCCTGGTCTGGCAGGCCATGTTATGGTCCTTTAAGACACAAACTGTTCAAATCATCATTTTTACTCACAGACTTACTGCCGGTGGCATACCAATGTCAGCAGTAATGTTTTATACCATGTGGTTTATAGTAGATATGGCAGAGAGTCTGCGTGCACGTGTGCGTGTTTGCACAAGTGTGTGACAGTATGCACCATTGCTGTAATTGAGGATGATAAAGGGGCTGTCTGTGGCTGAGGATATTGCTCATGGAACACTTATGAATCAAAGTGACACATGCTGGTAATTGATGATGCGTTTTGAAGTAGCTACTGTTGCATCTGTAAGTAAATTAATCGTTATTCTTTCTTAAAACAAACCCGCCGGAATCCACACACACTAAAATTATTGTGCTCTTTTGTTTAAATTTCAAGCATGTACTTTTTTAAATGATTGATTCATGTGGGGTGTACATGTACATGTGACAGACATCAGCGGGTGACCTTGTGGTTACAACATCTGACCAGTAACCGAAAGAGTGCTAGATTAAATCCCAGTGAAGGTCTGTCCCTGAGCAAGGCAGTTAAACTTGATTGCTCACAGGTTGGGTGAACAAAAAAATACACATTGCAATTATACCAGTGAAATTTTTATCTGTATATTTGACATAAGCTGTATTAAATAGCTGGTGCTTCCCTCATGATCTGCCCCCGGAAACACCCAGTACGCATCAATGCACGTTCTGTAGGCCATTCCACAGCCTCATAGACATTCTCCATGGTCCAATCGAGTTGTCAGCATGCTGCTCTCCACACGTCCAAGCCCAGATGTTGCAAAAAATGGCTTCTGAAGCCTTGTGGAGGCCACATCTTTCCCTCCTCCCAAGAGGATGAAGGGATGTGCTCTCTCTTTCTCACTCCTCAAGCTACCTGACCTTTGACCCAGGGAGTCTAATTAGTGTGCGGAGACTCTTTAATGTGGAAAAACAAGTAGAAATGCTGTGTAACGGATATGCAGATGAGGAACCCTGGGTAGTGGGGCACTCGGCTCTGTGAATCCTCATGGCGTTTGAGACAAAGTCCATAGCATTTAAATTAGTGCATTTTCTTAATAAGTCATAGAGCTGCTGTCTTTGTGCTTATCAAGTCCAAAGGAAAATATTTAACTAGCAGACAGCTAATAAAAACTACATGAACGTCTGTCCACATACATTCCAGCAGTCAAAGGAATCACTCCCCTATTTCCAATTATTTCTTCAATCAATCAAAAGTATTTGTAAGCCCCATTTTTATCAGCAGTTCACAAAAAGTCCTTTACAGATACCAAACTTGAAATGCTGAAGAGAAAGCAATCAAGACCCAGAAGCACAATAGCTAGATTATGCTAAAGTAGGTGGCCACATTGCACTCAGAGACCAGAACACAGCACTGTGTGAGCGCCGAGGGACCTGTCACAGACAGGATATGAGGTAGACCCTAATGATGATGCAATATCGACCGAATGCTTGTCGTTTCTCTGTTTACCATCATCATGCATTTTCATTTCACTACAGTCTAAATAACCGCAGTAGATTAAACTCCATTGATCTGTGTGATGTCAGGTTTCTAGAAGATGGCTGCTGTCAACTTATCAAATAAATGCTGACATCTTTATTGGTTTCCATCACTCACATGACAGAGATGTATAGTTTGGCGATGCAAACAAATTAAGTTCCAGATGTAATCATATTAATATTGTCAGGAGCGTAATGGGTACGTTTTGTCTGCATAATGCCATAAAATGAAGAAAATTATACCATTAAAATTTGTAAAATGCCACTTGCCTGTACATTTCTTCTAGGACCTTTGGTTTGTACAAAAAAAAAACAGCAATAATATAACATCTGTCCTGGGAGGGTCAAGCAGTGTAATCAACTGCCTTTGGTACACAAGTCTTCTGGTAAAAATTTACCAACGTTAAACGCTGTTAGAGTAATTTTGGCACATTCTTCAGATTTGCTCTAGAATTTTCAGGCTGGTTTGACAAAGCTACAATATGCCAGAGATTCTTAATGAAATTGAGATCAGGACATACAAAATATTTTCCCACATCGCAAGTGTGCCAATCATTCTTTTAGATGGTACTTTTTGAGTGATCTTTATAGATACTTTCCAAAAAAGGATAGAGTTTTGAGGGACAGCCTTTTCTTGTCTGTGCCTGGGGGGGTGTGATGCAGCTTCCACTTGGGATTTCCAAACAATTGGATTCACTGGGATTTCTGAAAACCATTGCAATAACATATATTCTAAAAAGTTCTTACAAATATTCCAAAATAAAAACAAAGCTACTTTATAATAATTGATTTTGAGTGTCATTGTTTTCAAATAAAATATTACACACATTTATATTTCAATCTGCTTTTTGTAATTCAGTAAAGTTACAGAATTTTTCATGGGTTTGAATACTTTTGCAAGGCACTGTATTACTTAATCCATTTTTACATTTTCCAAAAAGGACAGGAATTGGACAGAAGAGGAGATTATTCTGTACAGTTCCCGTATTTTTAAAACTCTTTAGCATTTGCTAAAAATCCCATAATAGCATAATAGCTGGTCTGAAGGCTAATTACAGAGAGATATTTTGTTATTCATTTTTACATGGAAAAGAAATGCAGCAGTATCCTCTAAAATCCGCATTGTCACTGTATGTCATTTACAGGGTTTATAGTATATGGGAATCTTTGATGGAAACAGTACAGCATTATGTACTATTTATGTGTTATTGTCACGTCCTGGCTATGCCCCTAGCCATCTCTGCACTGGGCTGGGGCCATAGTCAGGACAGGACAGAAAGAGGTGCCTCTAGGTATCTCTATTTAAGTTTGGTCTCCCCAATTGGAGGCAGGTGTAGATCGTTGCCTCCAATTGGGGAATCCATTAATGTGAATGTTTGCCCACACTCTGAGTGGATCATTATGTTATTTTTTTTTTTGCATCTGGTTGCCAATACCCAGTCACGGTAAGCTGCTATCATTTTGGTTTCTTTAGTTTCAATAAAAAAATGGATTATTTCCACTGCCACGTCTCTGTGCCTGTGTCCTACTACTCCCAGCGCTGTCACAGTTAAGCTTTAGAGCTTTGGGGAGTTTTTCTGCCAGATATACCATGTCTAGGAGCTATTATTAGCCTGAGACAATGCATGGATATACCCTTAGTAGTTTTATTATTTGCCCTATACCATAGGCCTCTGAGGTGCCGTATTGCTATAGTAATGATAGTTTATTCAGCTTCTATAGCACTTTTCATTACTAAAATAAATCTATAAACAGGTTACCAGTGTATTTAAAACAGTAAAGGGCAATTTGTCCACCTCAAATTGTACACCTCAAATGTCGGTGTTCAGCCAATAGGCATTCAAGTAAAGAAAAGTCAATAGGCTGTAAGTGTGTACCTCATTTGACCCTTTGGTGCCGTTACTATTGCCTTATCTGCTATCATGTTGGAGTAAAGGTATGCTTCTGTAAATCTCTCTGGTGCCCTATTGGCTTTTATGCAGAGTTGTGGGACCACACGTCACTACTACCTGGCTTAACTACTAGCTGTCCCTGTTCAAAGTTCACCTGGTCATGTTACATATGTATATAAATTCTGCCTAATGATTACTGCTGTTGCTGCACGTAGCCCACCTCATTGTGTTACTGGTCTAGATGATTTCCGATGACTCCTGCTGTCGCTTTTCACAGCATTACTCTTGTCTCCTCTCTTCATACTCTCCTATAAAAAGACAATCTTACGTTTCCTCCAGAGGATTCAATAACTGATTATTTTAAATACATATTTAGAAAAGCCAAGTGATATTTACATTTAAAGAACGAACAAATACTAATTGTTCTGACTTGCTGGTCATCTGAACAATATCATGCTGAAGTATTGGTTGTAAAAATGGTAATCTACTCTAATATGTTTTACCCAGCATAAATGTGTAGTGTTTAATGATATGAAAATTAAGAATTCCTATAAAGTAACCTGATTATAAGGGTTAGGGAATGGATAGGAAAATGCAACCAAGCAGCTTGTTGTCAATGAGTTGACAAGTTGAATAATTGGTGTGAGCATTATCATATACTATGTGAAAAATAATGACACTAAATAGGTTTAAGTTAAGTCATCACTCAAGCATTAAGAATGTATCCATAACTTAAACACCATATTCAGCTCAAAATGTATTTAGTTCAATCCACAATATATAATGTACAGTGGATATGAAAAGTCTACACACCCCTATTAAATTCCAGAAGTTTTTCCACTTTTAATGTACCAATAATGTGAACAATTCAACTGAATATCTAACTGAAATCTTTGAGAGTGAAAAATGATAAATACAAATCTTACAATAACCTGGTTGCGTATGTGTGCACACCCTCTTATAACTGTCTGTGTTCAGAATTAACCAATCACATTCAAACTCACGTTAAGTATGTCATTACACACCTGGCATCATTTAAAGAGACTCTGATCAATCACAAAGTTAAGCTGTTCTAGTAGGATTCTCCTGACATTTTCTTAGTTGCATCTCAGAGCAAAAGCCATGGTTTGCAGAGAGCTTTCAAAGCATCAGAGGGGTCTCATTGTTGAAAGATATCTGTCAGAAGGGTACAAAATAATTTCCAGAGCATTAGAAATACCATGGAACACAGTAAGGACAGTCATCATCAAGTGGAGAAAATATGGCAAAACAAAGACATTACCAAGTGGAGGTCCCTCCAAAATATATGAAAAAACAAGAAGGAAACTGGTCAGGGAGGCTTCCAATTGGCTTAACAGCAACATTAAATGAGCTGCATGAATTTCTGGCAAGTACTGGCTGTGTGTTACATGAGACAACAATCTCCCATCTTCATATGAATGGGCTATGGGGTAGTTTGGCCAGTGGGAAGCATTTTCTTACAAAGAAAAACATCTAAGCCCGGCTGAAGTTTTCAAAAAAACAAGTCTCCCAAAAGCACATGGGGAAAAATGTGTTATGGTCTGATGAAGCCAAGGTGACACAGATTTCAGTTTGTTTTTCAATTGAATTGTTCACATTTTAGGTCACATTACAGTTGGAAAAAGTTCTGACATGATTTATCTTTGTCAAAAACAAATTACATCACAAACACCTGGCATTTTAACTGTATACACTCAATTTGTTTATATTTCAAATCAAATGTTGACTAAACACCAAACCAGAAAAACTAGCATATCCAATCAGATATCGAATCTAGCCCAAACTTTTAGTCTGAAAATACTTAGGTATAACATACAGAAGGGTAGGCTGTGTGCAACAGAGGGGCTGCAATCCTAAAAATAACTAAAGCCCTCCATATAGTTTTGACGGTGAAGTAACTGCACCGCCATCTCCTGCATTCTCCATCTTTCAAACAGTCATGAACTCATCCCGGTCCCATTCATTTGTCTTGTCAATCATTGTTCACACCAGGTCCCAATCAATCTATTAGTATGTGTTTAAATGTTTCTCCTCTGCTTCCGTCAGTTGTTAGTCATTGTTTCCATGTCACGGTTTGTTGTCGATGTGTGTGGTGAGTCTCGTTTTGTTTACATTGCTTCAATATTACTTTCAAGTGCTCGGTGTGTTTCTGTTCTGTTCTTTGTTTAAAATAAAGATAGCACCGACTGCCGTAATTGCCTGCGCCTGGTCGGTTTCACCCACCCATTGTGACAATCGTTAAGGGTTCACCTAGAACAGATATAAGTTACAATGGAAATCACAATTTGATTTGAAAGAGTTGGTTATGATTCTCAGTAATTAAACCGTTATGGGGTTTAAAGTTTGACTCATGGGCTTCATGGAATTAAGTACTGTAATTATATATTTTTAGTGTCATGGTACTGCAATGGAGGGTGTTTGAGATAAATAAAAGTAAATGCCATTTACCCTCAATTCCCAACCATTTTCACACCTTTTATGAAAAAATGCCTAAAGATATTCATGGTACATCCTTTATACTGCACAGTAGATTAGGGTTATTGAAATGTACCGCAGTTTTAGCTTGGAGCTAGGTTAGTACTGCCATGTTCTTAAATAACACCACACTATTGCATCCAAGAGCTGGCATGTAGCCTAGGATTTAAGAACATGGAGTCACTAGCTGAAAGGTTACTGGATTGAATTTCTGAGTTAATAATTATCAAAATACCATGGTATTCCTTTTATTATACTACATTTTTTAAGGACTGGTTCTAAAGCTATACTGAATTTAGGGTAGTACTTCTATCAATAAATGAACTACACAGGAGCAAGCATATTCATATTAAGTAAAACCCAGTAGGCTTACTGTGTATTTACAATGTAACAATCTGTCCCAATACAGTCTAAAATTAGTGTTGTTATTATGCATACACATGCATTTACAATTTACTTAATGTAAAGTACACTTAACAAAATTATCAACGCAACACTTGTTTTTGCCCCCATTCATCATGATCTGAGACTTTCTCTATGTACACACAAGGCTTTTTTCTCTCAATTATTATTCACAAATCTGTCTAAATTTGTGTTAGTGAGCACTTCTCCTTTGCCGAGGTAATCCATCCACCTCACATTTGTGGCATATCAAGATGCTGATCAAACCGCATGATCATTGCACAGGTGTGCCTAAGGCTGGCAACAATATAAGGCCACTCGAAAATGTGCCATATTACTGTATTGGGGGGGAACGGTGGGGTCCGAAAACAAGTCAGCATCTGGTGTGACCACCATTTGTCTCACAAAGTGCAACACATCTCCTTCACATAGAGTTGATCAGGTTGTTGATTGTTGCCATTGAGTTCAGCTCATGATAAATGGGGGCAAAAAAAGAAGTGTTGCATTTATAATTTTGTTCAGTGTATATAGGGATATGAAGTATACAGATATCCTATACATTAACGGACTGCTGACACAATCTAGAGAGAGCTGTAAATCTATAAATGTATGTGGCTCTATCTTGATTCAGGGAGACAGTTTTGGGTGTAGTATAGTGCAGCTGTTTAATTAACAGTTAACATTTTGAATGTGGCTTGATGTGGCAACCGTGGTCCTGTTAGTCTGTGTGGGGCAGATGGTATATTACAGAGGGCCAGAGCACGGGGAAAGAAACTGTTCAGGTGGAATGAATTAGTGCCAAACTGGCAGCTGAGACGTCAATCTCAAGGGGCGAAGGTGGGAAGCCTTTCCTGAAGTAAACCAACACCTCCACTGTTTTGTCTGTGTTAAGTACCAGGTTGTTTGGACTGCACCAGGCAATGAGCCGGTTGACCTCACTACAGTACATGGGCAGCGTCTTCAGTATTATGACCGCATTTCATTTTGTTATTAAAATAAAATTATAATGTATTTTATTTATACAATTTGCAGCGCACCCCCATACGACGGTGGGGAACAGTTTTTGCGAGAAAATTTTGGCAAATAGTTATTATCCCAATTTTAATGTGAAGATAATTAAGTTAATTGCACAATTGTATGACATGTTTGGTTCAAATTCTCTGAGACAGAGGAATGAATTTTTAACATGCAGAATATTTATTATAGTAACTGGTAAATATATTCAGATCTAGAAGGATTAGTGAGAGTGCATTGCAAAATGAAAGGCAATTGGATATTGATTTGGTAAATGGGGAATGGACAGAGGAAAGAAGGCTTATTAAAGATAATGACAATTATATTCATAATTACAAAACATGAAAGCAAATGCTGCTATAGAGGGCTAATCCTAGGCCTCGAGAAGAACAAGCCACATGTCTACACCAATGGGAGGACAAAGATATGGACTAAACCACATTTCAGTCTTGTATGCTTAAAGGTTATCCTTAGGCCTTGGTTGGATGCTAACAGTTTAACCTAGTTTTACTGAAGATGATCAGCTCTGCAATGAAAGACAGTTCAGTCATTTAATCCAAGGGAATGTGAGCCAATATTCAATAATATGTCTCTTTTTTGTTATCTTCAATATATAGGGACAAGGAATGTCACAAGGTTTTCAATGAAGGAAGTCAAAGAGAACTGACATTCCCCTCATTTTAGCATTAGTGTTGTCTTTCAAAGCAGCTGTAACATGTATGCTTTTAATATAGTGTTCCTGTGAAAAGATTTTATTATTGTCACATTATTGTTAGATAGCAAATAATTTGGCTCATTGGGAAATATAGATTATTGTTCAGGATATAATACATATGGGATTCTTAAGAAAAATGTCACAGAGTATCCTTTCATGGTTCTTCACTAAAACTGTGGAAATGCTTACATTTAAGAAGAATAATTTCAATTTTGATGAAGGCTCAACAACAGTCAACCCTTGAGGTATAATCAGCCACTTCAATGGGCCCTTTAGGAATTCAGATTTTCTTGACCCAACTGGTCTACCGGCTCAGCAAAGACCCCTGCCAGGTTGACCAAGCTGGTTACCAGCTCAAGATGGTCACACCAGCTCTAATGTTTGATACACCTGAGCTGTTCGAGAGTTGGCTTGGTGCTTGTCTGACTGACCAGGTCCCAATTAAGCCATTTGTATGTGTTTAAATGTTTCTCCTCTGCTCCCCTCACTTGTCAGTCATTGTTCCATGTTACGATGTGTCCCGATGTTTGTGGTGAGTTTTGTTGTGTTTGCGTTAATTCAGTATTATTCTCGAGTGCTCAGTGTTTTCTGTTCGTTTGTGTTCTTTCTGTTAAAATAAAGACACCAACTGTCACTCCTGCCTGTGCCTGGTCTGTTCGCTCCACGACATCACGGTCGTGACACAAGGTTATTTGCACCCTTTGCGACAAAACAATTAACAATGGAACGACTAGAAAGAGAGCACTGCAAATGAATGTGGAGCATCCAAAACACATGAAAGAATGGAAGATCAAACAACAGAATATGCTCATTGAGATAACACCAGCTGTTAATAGCAATGTGACAGCTCCATCAATAGAGCTAACAAGATCAATACATCCTCTTTGTGACTGCAATGCACAGAATCAAGTATGTGTTTGGTAGATCATTCCCTATTTCTTAAAAGACTAAAATCATAAGAATCACACAATATTTTAAACACAGATGGTTGCTTGCCGGGTTTAAACATCATTGTAAACTAGAAGTTGAATCGTTTTTACTTGTAATGACATTAACTTATTCAGGCTATACAAATGTTTAATTACTCTTTTTTAAGGCACTGCTTTTTGGCTTTATTTCTAAACATTCACATCCTTTGTGAATTTCCCTGAGGATCATAGAACTGGTTCAGGAGTTAGTGTCAGCAATCTTGTTGAAATAAAAGAGCAGTGGACTGAGGAGTCGTGTTCTTTTTGTAGTTTTAATAATATATAGCCGCACAATGCTCACGGCAGCGAGACAATAACACACAAAGACCAAGGGAGCAGAGGGAACATATATACTGGGGGAAATGACTGTGGATGATGATCAGGTGCGCTAAACAAGACAACAGGTGAGATGAGTTGATGAGATGGGCGGTGGTGTCAGAAGGCCGGTGACATTGAGCGCTGAAGCCTGCCTCCTGCAGAGGGAGAATGGGCAGTAGAGGGCGCAGTTGTCACAATACCCACCCCCGACACGCGGCTCCAGACGACACTGACCCCGGGGAGCAGGTCAATCCGGGCGACGGCGATGGAAGTCACGGAGAAGGGCAGGAGCCAAAACGTCCTGCACCGGGACCCAGCTCCGCTACACCCGGCTGAGGGGCAGGTCCTTAGTCGAGAGCCAGACCCGGTCGCCCAGACGATACCCCGGGGGTTCCCTGCGGTGGTGATCCGCATAGGTTTTCTGGCAGGGACAACGAGCCTGAGGCGAGCCTGCATGGCCTCCCATGTACCCGCTGCCCGCCGGAACCAATCGTCCACCGCAGGGGTACCGGTCTGGCTTCGGGGTCCAGGACCGGCTCGTAGCCCAGGACGGTACCCCAGGATGCACTGAAATGGGGACATCCCTGTGGAGGAATGGTGATGGGAGTTCAGGGCTGAATAAATGCCTTCCAAACTCTGGAGGTGAACTGAGGGCCCTGGGCCGACACTCTATTCTCGGGCACCCCGTAGTGCCAAAAGACGTCTGTAAATAGAGCCTTAGGCCGTGGGAAACCGGTCAGAGGAAAGATGCGACAGGTCTTCGAAAACCGGTCCACAACGACCAGGATGGTGGTATGGCCCTGTGAAGGGGGAGATCTGTCAGAAAATCAACGGACAGGTCGGAACATGGTCGTTGTGGAATGGGTAAGGGGTGCAACTTACCCATTGGCAGGTGTCGGGGTGCCTTACTCTGGGCGCACACCGAGCAGGAAGAGACGTACACTCTGATGTCCTTAGCCAAGGTAGGCCACCAGTACTTACCGGCCAGGGCCCGCATAATCTGCCCAATGCCAGGATGAACAGAGAAGGGAGAAGTATGGGCCTAGTAGATGAGCCGGTCATGGACAGACGCCGGCACATACCTGCGGTCCTCAGGGCATGCGGGCGGAGAGGGCTCGCCACGATACATGACGCCGGCAGTACGGGAGCGTCATCCACTGGCCGCTCCTCCGTGTCATGGTGGTGAGACAGCGCGTCGGTTCTGACGTTCTTGCTCCCCGGCCTGTATGTGAGAGTGAAAACAAACTGGGAGGAGAACATAGCCCACCTGGCGAGGGGTCAGCATCCTCGCCCCCTGCATGCACTCCAGGTTGCAGTGGTCCGTCCAGATGAGGAAAGGGTGTTTGGCCCCCTCTAACCAGTGCTGTCACCACGACAGGGCTCTAACCACGGCCGACAGCTCACGATCACCCACATTGTAATTCCGCTACGCCGCACTGTTCTTCTGTGAGATGAATGCGCAGGGCGGAGCGTGTTCTGACTCCCCGTTCGTTGGGAGAGGACGGACCCGAGACCACAGTCGGACATGTCCACCTCCACAACGAACTGGAACGACGGGTCGAGATGAGCCAGGACCGGAGTGGTGGTGAAACAGTTTTTCAGTTCCACAAACACCCGCTCCGCTTCCATGGTCCACCGCAACTGGGTCGCCTCAACCCTCATGAGGGAGGTGATTGGAGCCTCAACCTGGCTAAAGCCCTGGATAAACCTCCTATAGTAGTTAGCGAAGCCTAAAAATCGTTGCACTCCTTTCACCGTGGTTGGGGTCGGCCAATTACGCATTGTGTCAATGTGATGCTCCTCCATAGACAGCATCACTTAATATTCTTAATTCTTAATTCTTAACACTTAATTCACTAAACCAATTTTAGTGAAAAACCTGGCCCGGTGCATCCTCTCGACTTCCGCAGAGATTAGGGGAAGAGGATAGCTGAACAGGATGGTGATTATTTTCAGCGCCCTGTAATCGATGCATGGGCGCAAACAACCGTCCTTCTTTAAAAAAAAAAGAAACTCAAGGAGACTGGTGACTTGGAGGGACAAATGTACCCCTATCCCAACTTTTCCTCAACATACGTGGCCATCACCGTCGTCTCGGTGCGGGACAGTGGATTCACGCGACTCTTAGGGAGTGTGGCCCCCTTTACGAGGTTTATCGCGCAATCCCCTGGTCTAACACAGTGGCCTTCACCTTGGAAAAGAGTCTCTGTATTCGGGGGGAAATTGGCACGGATGGAGCACTGTCTGGACTTTCCACCTTGGTCGAACCCACGGAAACACCCAAACACCTACCTTGGCAATTCCGCAACCACCCCGAAAGGACCTGACTACACCATGACATGACGGAGAGACAACCAGGGAAAACCCAACACGACAGGGAACATGGGAGAATCAATAATGTGAAATGAAAGGGTTTCGCTGTGTCGGCTGCAAGTGGTCATAAGGAGCGGGACAGTATACTCACACTGTGGTAGGTGCAGGCTGGGGTCGGTAACATATATACTGAGAGGGAACATATATACTGGGGGAAATGACTGTGGATGATGAACAGGTGCGGTAAACAAGACAGGTGAGATGAGTTGATGAGATAGGTGGTGGTGTCAGAAGGCCGGTGGCATTGAGCGCTGAAGCGTTGTTTTGTGAAAGCACTTTGAGACACCTGCTGATGTAAAAAGGGCTTTATAAAATACATTTTATTGATTGATTAAAGCCTGCCTCCTGCAGGGGGAGGATGGGCAGCAGAGGGCGCAGTTATCACAGTTAGGTAAAGACCTTACAGCGCTTGCCCAACTCTCCATGGACAGGACATCTGCTAAAAATATGCTTACACATATTTGGAAAAAGAATGTCCAAGATGAAATCCTTGAGAAAAGATGAAGGGTTCCCTTCTCCCCTTTTCATCTAAAAATGCTGTGGTCTAATACAAACGGGGATAAGTTGTAAGTTGTTTAACACATCTAGATGTGAATACCAGGAAAAGAAAGCTGAAATTCTGAACTCTTGTCTCATACTCATCTTTTGAGCTTTAACCCAAATGTCTTCAGTGACCAACAAAAACAGAGGAATTTGCATTGCCGTTCCAATACTTTTGGAGGGGACTGTATGTTTGTGATAGAATATTATTTTAACCTGTAAGTGGATCGGTATTGACATATTAAGCTAGAGAAATGGCAAAAGATTTTGCTAAAAACAAACCAGACACGTAACCACCAACATCTACACATAATCAACAGACCACACCCCAAAATACAAATGAACCGGTCATTACTTTTTTACGGAGCGATGCACACAATAATCCTCAGATGCAAGATTTGTTAACACTAGAACGCCAAATACCTACGTTAATTGGTGTTTAATCAGAGTCTACGACAGTCACATGGAAAACTCCTACCAGGAGGTATGTGTGAGACCGATCATCAACTGGGCATCACATTTTCCTACCTAGTGCTCAAACACTGTTGTTAGAGCAGATTTATCAATAAAAAATAACACGTTTATATGTGGCTGTGAATAGTGATTCTACTTGTTCTTCTGTTTGTTTGATGGGTATGTTGAACCCACTGTACACATGCTGAGGCCCTGGTTAGTGGTCGTGAGCTATGTACAGGAGCTGGTTTACCGTTAGATGATTGTGTAGCATTCACCGATATTGTTCGATTTGAAGAAATTACAGGGTGTAAAACTGTTGTCTTTCATCAAATATGGCAAGATTCAAAACAGCGAGGACACCCACCCTAAAACTGTCTTTATGTACTTACACGATAACAATTTCTATGGCATTATGAATCTGAAAGGTTTTCTGGGTGTGTCATATTTTTGTGCGTGGTGTTAAACAGGTTTTAACACCCATGGTGATCATGGCTGTAAACATAGCTGTAGTGTGTGTATTCAAGAAGATTGTCATAATTATCCCCCTAAAACAAAGCAGTGTCCGGACTGTAAGCGTATATGTTATTCTGACTTTAGTTATAGACAGCATAAAGGCTTGAATCACCACAAAAGTGTGGGTCGTTGCGTTAACAGGTGTGATCAGAAGAAATACCGTGTCGATTGCGGTCGTCATTACAACGTTTGTATTACCAACTAAAAAGTGCACAAGTCCGTGTTTCATAAAACCCTCTGAATCTGAGGAGCCCAGTGAGCGGTGAGTTTATTTCAAGATTTCAAACTACTAGACACATATTTTGGTATTGTAAGGGCTACTGTGTATTCGCCGAAAGGCCTTTATCACCCCGTTATTCCGCACAGGGTCGGCGGTAAACTGTTCTTTCCTTCATGTAGATTATGTGCAGAGTCTGACAACCAGTTAACTGATTGTACACATATTGATTCAGGAAGAGCTTTAACTGGTACCTGGGTTTCTATTGAGTTGGTTATAGCTGTTGAGAAAGGTTATCACATTGTGAAAATATTCTATGTCTGGGATTTCACCAGGACATCAGATTATCTTTTTGCAGATTACGTGAGAACATACTTGAAGCACAAACTGGAAGCTAACTGGTTCCCACTATCAGTGGTTGAGGATGATGCTAAAGAACAGTATATTTGTGAATATCACGAAAAGGAGGGTGTGCAGCTTGTCTAGGAAAACAAAGGTTAGGTGGGTGAGTGGACTAACCTTATGAACACCGGCGAGTCAACAAAAAGTTATTTTAGAATGAGCTTCCACCGACCTCTATCACTCTGTGAAATAGCTCTTAATCTAAGGTGTGGAAATATACCTTTAACAGAATCACAGCTCCGAAAAGTAGAGACAAAAAGCCAGCATTATATACATGCCTAGAAAGAAAACTTCAGTCACAAAGGAAAAAAAAACATCAACCAATCAGGGAGGTTTTCTACTACCCTTAATAAGCATTGCAGTTTCATTCCTTACCAGTCTAATTGTATTGAGACAGTTAAACAACAGAAAATGGTTCTGGTGCCACAACATCAGTTAGAAAAACTGTGAGAATCCAAGACAATCTGTTGAAAATGATTTGGACTCATTGATTGGCAATTTACTGTTGAAGCCTGATATGGATTTACATGAGAAAGCTAAAAGATTCTCTGCCATTTTACAAAGATTTTTGACTGTTGTGAGACAGGGGGAGCTTGACACAAATACACTGATTAAGTCTACCAAGGTCTGAGACTGGGCCTGATGTAGTAAACATGACTGAGACTAATCAAACTGTTGACTGAAATGTTGTTGAAACGTATAGATGAAATGTTAGACTATGTGCCTATGAGGCATAAGAAGAATGTTGAATATTTTCTTAATTGAATGCACAGGTCTAAAGATTTGACTTCATGGACTTCAAACGGTGAATTCCTTTTCAAAGGAGAGATAATCAAGGGTTCTTACCTTTTGCATCTGGTTAAAAGTGTGACAGCAAACAATACAATTGCTGAAGCTAGAAGGCTGTTAGGGTTGAGGGTGTTTTTTGAGGTCCTTTTATAACTATTCCAAATGAACTTGTAAGGCATAAAATCTATTTGTATGAACAAATGTCTGGGGACACACAGGGTCATTTAGCCACACCCCCTGCAGAGATGTCTCTTTCTAACACCTTGAGTATTAACCATCAATCCAGATCCATCCTGTTGTTTTGTTTGGTGTGCCATAACATTGCTGACAACCTCACCAACTACATTCCTTGCTGCATTCTCCAAATGTGGTTTTTATTTTGAGAACCCACGCTTTCCATAAATGTATTGCCATCCGGAAAAGCCCTCGGAAAAGCTCCTCTAGACCAGCCTGGTACGTGATGTGGCTTATCAGTTCCAAATTCGCACAAAATTTGTAACTAAATTGGGGCTCATCTTTTAGAAACATTTTTAATTCACCATACCCTACCCATACACCATGTGGTTTTATATAAATGTTGATCTCTGCCACTAGTTTTCCCATGCCGTTGTAATAGCCGGTGTTGAGTTCATATTTCCAAGTTTTATTGTGTTTTGAGTCATGTAGTTCAAATGCGATTTCATCTCATGAGTTGAAGCCAAACCTGCTTCAATAATCAACCAGACAATTTTATTGATTACACAATCAGATATATCTGTAGACATGCTTACCAACAAGTCTAAAGTTATTTCCCCTCTGTGCGGTTTTTATAGCTTTTTTAGTTCCCGCCCCATCCCTAATCTACCCCCTACATATACATTCCTTCTTACTCGCTAGGGCGTGAGTACTCAAATTCCTACTTGTCTTGCCTCGGCTCATAATGCACGAATCTCGGGTCAGCCCCCCTAACCAATAACATGTGTTTTCCTGTTACTGCAGCACATGTGGTACAAGACTCCCCCTCCCCAGCCTGTTGCTGCTTAATTTCTATTCGGCAACTTTCTTCTTCCAACTTCCTCCTCAATTTCTACATCAACCTTAATATATCACATTAACATTATTAATATATCACATTAGCCTTTATCACAATAATATTATTAACATATCACATACACCTTTATCCCATTATCCTTCTTAACACATGTAAAAGTCTTCCACTTATGCGGATATTGGAATTCTATCAAAGATATTTTCCAATCACCTTTCAAATCTATACCGTTTGCTAATTTTGATGTGTAGCTCTAACTTTATTTGTTTGGATGGACAGGTTGTGTCACTGGGCAGCGTTATGTAAAAACTGCCGTCACCCATGCTGGTCACAGTCGATGCAAATGACATTTCATAAGACTCGTTTTCTTCCCTTTTGGTACTTCATCATCCAGAACTGCTTCAATTTATACGTATCCTTAGCCACAATTTTTTGTAGTTATTCCTGTTCATAAAAGATCCCAACTATCATATCACCATCGTAATATTTTATTCTTTATACAGGAGGTATCCTCGGAATGCATTCTGTTATTGTAAAATATTCATCTGTGTACCCTTTTTCACAGCCTTTGGTAAATGCTCCTCTCAACTTTGAGTCTCACAGTATCTCCAACTCGGAACTTGTAACTTTGATTACCATTTCTTATTGTTGTATCATACAGGTTTTCTTGAACTAGTCTAAAATTTTCTTCACAAACATCAGCATGCTTCATCTTAATAGACCGATGGCAGCTATGCTTGTAGCCATGAACTAAATCTCGAATAACCTCAACATAGAGGTGAGTGCTGGCAGCTGTGAGATACCTGCACTTTTGTGACTTAATTGTTTTATTAAATCTCTCAACGATATTTGCTTTAACATCCTTTCCTGTAGCAAAATGTTTTATGTTGTAATTCTTCATTAACATTTCAAAATGTGAAATAAAAAACTCTCTTCCCTTGTCCATTTGGAATTTTGTGGTTTTCTTCCTTCTTTTAATATCTTCAAATGCTCGCTTTACCTCTATAGCACTCTTATATCTCAGCACACAAGTCCATCCTTAATACTTAAGGCCGGGAGTTTTGTAAAAGCACCGGCATATTTAATCTAGAACAATGTAGAGAGTTCAATCAATAACATTTATTTTATTAAACCCTTTTTACATCAACAGTTGTCAAAAAGTGCTTTTACAAAACACCAGGCCTTAAACCCCAAGGAGCAAACAACAGTAGTGTTGCAATTCAGTGGCTAGGAAAAGCTTCCTAAGAAGACTGAAATTTGGGAAGAAACCTAGCAAGCACAACACATTTTCTTCAGGCCGGGAGTTATTTTATTGCCTTTATAGATTGCCAACATCTTACTTTTGCTTAATTACTTGCAGTGAGAGAAACATTTGATCTGTTGCTGATTTTGTATGTTTGCCCACTGACAAAGACATGATCAAACTATAATTTTAATAGTAGGTTCATTTGAACAGTGAGAGACAGAATAACTCCAAAAAATCCAGTAAAATGCATGTCATAAATATTATACATTGATTTGCATTTTAATGAGTGAAATAAGTATTTGATCCCCTCTCAATCAGAAAGATTTCTGGATATTCCTTGTTTGTTTTTTGAACTTCTAGTCTGTTGTGCACTATAATTTTATTCCTGTTGTTATTGTTAATACAGTTTATACTGTTGTTATTTTTTCACTACTTCTGAATGGTGTGCAGTATATTTCTATTTGGTTGTTTTTTATATTTTTTGTCATCCATATTTTTTGTCTAACATACATTTTCTACAATATTCCTGTTGTTTTTATTCTGTTTCATACACATATTTTTACTCTTTTTTTGTATAGTTTCTACTGTGTTCTACTTCCTGTTTTTTTTATTACTTAATTGTTTAGTAAATATCTGCCTCCCGCTATGCTCATTGTCCTTTGCCTCATACATCTCCCCACATAGTGTGATCTGGAAGAATATGTTGAACAAAGACATCTATGTCAGGCATGGGCAACTGGCAGCATATGGCCCCCACCCCCTCTTTCTGCAAAATCTATGCTGGAAACAAAACATGAAATAGACCAGTTTTTTGTTGTTGTGGCATGTACACACATGTAGCTGAGTGTGCTGATGTTTGAGACATAAAACACTTGATGATACCTATTGCAGAAATATCAAAGTAGTAAAAACATATAGTGTTTAAAGGGTTCGCACAATTACTAACATGGCAGCAATCATGCTGAATCCCAGGGAAGACGAGCAGAGCGGGAAAACGGCATGCTGTTCAGTCATTTAAAATTGCACAGAAATACGTGAACTAGCATCAGACCTCGTTTATTTTAAATGTATTTGTTAATAAGCTAATCTGCAGCCCCTGTTGATTTGGGCCTCCTGATTTTATTCCAAGCTATTTGAGGACCCCTGATGGCCAGTAAATAATATCTGTGGCCCCAACCCCCATCCATGTTGCCCATCCCTGATCAATGTTGTTAATAATACAATGCTACACTTTCTGTTAGTGTACCCGGCCAGAACATTTTCCTATACTCACCATATAGGAGGGCCCCGTCCATTGTTGCGATGCAACTATATTTATTATTTTTATTTTACCTCATTTTCCAAATTCCAATATTGTTCTGTGTTTACCTTTATCTTTTTCAAGGTGACCATGACCATTAATTGAAAAGTGATTTACACTGTAGTTCTTGTAAGAAATAAGCAACTGTAAAACTATGATAATACTAATCCTTCCTTTGCCAAGATAACAGCTCTGTCTTCTATATTGCGTAATACAGTTGGAGAACACTTGGCAAAGGATGTGAGACACTCCCCCATATTTAATCAGATTTGGAGGTCCATGCCGGTAGTCTCTCCTCTTCAGCACATTCCACAGGTTTTATTTGGGGTTTAAGAACAGGGGTCTGGGAGGGTCATGGAAAAACCTTGATTCTGTGGTCGGTAAAAAATGTTGTATTATTTTGAGCTGTGCTTTTGAACATCGTCCTATTGGAAGATCCAACCACGGCCCAGATTAAGCTTCCTGGCACAGGCAGTCAGGTTTTGATTCAATATCTGCTAGTAAATTGAGTCCATCGCACCATGAATCCACACAAGTTTTCCAGGGCTGTTGGGGAAAAAAAACTGCCCACAAAATCAAAGATCCACCACCATACTTTACAATGTGGATGCGGTACTTTTCTGCATTGCTTTCTTTTTGTCTACGCCAAACCCATGTCGGGTGTTTGTTTGCAAAAAGCACTATTTTTGTCACATCTGATCATAGAACCCAGTCCCATTGAAAGTTCCAGTTATGCTTGGCAAGTTGTGTGATTTTGTTGTTCAATGACAACAAAGGCTTTTTTATGGCAACCCTCCCAAACAACATGTGGTTGTGTGGGAGTTGTCTGATCATAGTTTTTGTGACTTTCTGACGCCAAGACCCAACTAACATTTGCAATTCTTCAACTGTGATCCTCTGAGATTATTTGGTCACTCGAACCATCCTCAATATAAACACACATGCACTTCCAGACTGATAGTTAACATCTCCAGTTACATTAAATTTCTTATTCATTGCCTTGATAGTGGAAATGGGCATTTTCAACCGTTAAGCTATTTTCTGATAGCCATTTCCTCATTTGTGCAGCCTGAGAGGAAGTAGTCTTGAATAACTTAACACAACACAGATGTGCTGCCTATCTCTGAACAATGGACCATAGATAGGACGTGTTGCCTGATACTGATGGGCCCCACCCATCCTGTCCATACCTCCTGCTAGGAGTTGCATGTGACTGTCACAGGCTTGATGGATAAGACCATTAACCATAGGTTGGAACATACCATACACAGGTCTTTTGTAAGATAAGCCTTTTTATTGAAGGGTATTTGGCTGTGTAATGGCTGGTTATGACCATTGGCCGCCTCCCTTGTGTCCTGGTATAAAGATTGTGTTCATTCTGTATTCATTGGAGAGAGAGAAAGGAAAGAACTGTGGAAGGTTAACATTGTTGTCTCATGCTGAATAAAGATGTCTCTCCCCTGACTTCTGGTTGCATTAATTTTGTTCATGGATATCACATGGACGGAAGCTGACAAGCTCAACAAAATGTTATTGCACATTATAACTGTATTCGTCTTTCCTATAGTGATGGATGGTTATAGGAATTTGGCCTGTTTCACCTCAAATGTATAACCTAGTGAAACAGAAAGTCATGACTTACCATGTAAGTGATCTTAAAAACATAACGACTGGGAATTTCCTAATCAGTTTGTAGGGGTGCCAATAATTATGGCACATATGGAGAAACATTTTTAAAAAAAGAATTTTTTTCAATCATTATCCTGCAATTAAAGGTTAGATTTTTATGAATATTTTAAATGAAAGACCAAGAGGATGTTTTTTAATCACAGGGTACCAATATTTCTGGAGGACACTGTATATTCATCTACTGTACTGCTAACTAGCTAAAGTGTAGTCATAGGCTATGTTCTAGAAACATGATTTTTATTTAATTGTAATACAGCAAATTATCACACAGAGGAATATTAGCTTAAAGTGTCAGAATGACATTTAGAGGCACTTACCTTAGGGAATTGTAGTCTTGAAGGATTTCCTTAATGTCGCAAATTGCCATGTATTATTCTGTACAGAGAATTGATGTGAATATATTTATAAAATTCAGCCTGCCCCGTCCAGATTTACATGGATATCAAAATGCAGAGCTGGAATAAGCCTAAACAGAATACAGACGTTTTAAGTCAAATTAATTAAAATGTTTTGTGAGGACATACCTATGGTATACTGTCTCGTAGACCTTGGCATTCAGCTAATAATCAGTCAGGACTTAAACCACCAACTGTATGAAGAGTTTAACATTTTATTTACAATATTTTTGTCATGACGCGGTGCAAAGGATGAAGTCAGGCGCAGGAGAGTTGTTTGCAATATATTTATATTTTAAAGAAAGTGCAGCGTTTAGCAATCAAATATTCAAAATAACAGCTCGTTGACAAAGAGCAATAACCCACAAATCCCAACCTAACGGCATAGACTTGTCCCTCGTCAGTCTCCAACGGCGGCGGGGGGGTCCCTGGCACCCCCGCCTCATGGAGAGGGCCTTCCACCACTGGCCTGAGGAGAGATATGAAAAGACGGGTGAATACGCATGGTGGATGGCATTTGCAAAGTGTATGTCACCTCATTGACTCTCCTCAGGACTTTATATGGCCCCACAAACTGTAGAGGGGCAGGTTCTGGGTCGAGAGCCAGACTCGATCACCTGGGGTGAACACAGGCGTTGCCCTGCGGTGATGGTCAGCTTAATGTTTGTGGTGACGTCCGGCATGTTGGAGACGCACGTTGGCTGCGTTCTACGTCTCCTGCATGCCGGAACCACTGATCCACCGCGGGGGCCTCAGTCTGGCTCGGATGCCATGGTGCCAGGGCCGGCTGGTAACCCAGTACACACTGAAAGGGAGAGAGGTTAGTGGAGGAACAACTTAGGGAGTTCTGGGCGTACTCCGCCCAGGGCAGATATGTCGACCGGCCCTGGCAGTAGGACCGCAGGAAACTGATCACTTCCTGATTGACGCGTTCCGCCTGCCTGTTGGCTTCGGGGTGGAACCCGGAGGTGAGACTTACCGTGACCCCTAGCATCTCCATGAAGGCTTTCCACACGCAGGAGGTAAACTGGGGGCCCGGGTCCGAAACAATGTCCTCCGGGACACCGTAGTGTCGGAAGATATGGGAAAACAAGGCCTCCACGGTCTGCAGGGCCGTGGGAGTACCTGGGAGAGGTAGGAAGCGGCACGCCTTCGAGAACCGGTCCACAACGACCAAGATCGCAGTATGTCCCGTGGATGAGGGAAGATCAGTTAAAAAAATCAATGGACAAATGTGACCGAGGCCACTATGGAACCGGGAGAGGCATTAATTTCACTGCAGGAAGGTGCCTCTTCGTTTTACACTCGGCGCACTCCAAGCATGAAGAAACGTATACCCTCACGTCCCTGGCCAAGGTCGGCCACCAATACCTGCCCTCCAGACAGTGAGTCGTAGGGTCGACTCCGGGGTGACCAGAGGAGGGAGAGGAGTGGGCCCAGCACAGTAACCTGTCCCGCACGGAGACAGGCACGTTTTGGAGACCGGCAGGACACCCCGCAGGCGCAGGGTCCGTACGCAGCGCCTGCCTGATCTCAGTGTCGAGATCCCACACTATCGGCGCCACGATGCAGGCATTCGGTAGTATGGGACCATCCTCCACCGGCCTGTCCCCCCGTCGTTTCCAGGTGAACCTGGAAAGAAACAGGGACCACCTCGCCTGGCGAGGATGTACTCCAGGTTGCGGTGGTCAGTCCAAACAAGAAAAGGGTGTTTAGCCCCCTCGAGCCAGTGCCTCTATGCCATAAGGGCTTTGACTATGGCCAACAGCTCACGATCACCGACGTCATAGTTGCATTCGGCAGGTGTCAGTTTCCTCAAATAGAACGCGCAAGGACGGAGTTTAGGCAGTGTGCCAGAGCGTTGCGACAGAACCGCCCCCACCCCGCTTTCAGATGCGTTTTCTTCCACCACGAACGGCAACGACAGGTCTGTGTGTGCCAGCACAGGCGCGGAGGAAAACAGAGCCTTCAGTGAGGTGAAGGCCCTGTCTGCCTCAGGCGTCCAACGAAGCCTGGACGGACCTCCCTTTAGGAGAGAGGTGATCGGAGCTGCGACCTTGCCGAAACCGCGAATAAACCTCTGGTAAAAATTGGCGAAACCAAGGAAGCGCTGTACTGTGCCTTTACCGTGGTTGGGGTTGGCCAATTATGCACAGCGTTAATGCGGTCCTCCTCCATTTCCACCACAGACGCGGAAATGCGGTATCCCAGAAAGGAAATGGACTGCTGGAAGAAAATACACTTCTCTGCTTTGAAGTATAAGTCATGCTGCAACAGCCGTTCAAGCACCCGACAGACCAGAGTAACATGCTGATCGCCCTTATCTGTGTACACCAAGATGTCATCGATGTACACCACAACACCACGACCAATCATGTCCATAAAGGTCTCATTAACGAAAGCCTGAAAGACTGATGGAGCATTCGTAAGACCATACGGCATGACCAGGTACTTGTAGTGGCCCGTCGTTGTGCTAATCGTCGTTTTGTGCTCATCGCCCTCTTGAATACGCACAAGGTTATATGCGCTCCTGAGATCTAACTTTGTGAAGAAGCGCGCACCGTGCATCGACTCCACCACAGTGGCAATGAGAGGGAGGGGATAGGTGTAACGGACAGTGATTTTATTGAGGGTACGGTAATCTATGCACGGACGCTGACCGTCGTCTTTTTTCTTCACAAAGAAGAAACTCGTGCTGGCAGGTGAAATTGAGGGGCGTATGTACCCCTGTCGTAGGGTGCGGAAACATATGTTTCCATAGCCTCAGTCTCCGCTTGAGACAGGTGGTACACTTGACCCCTGAGCAGCACGGAACCCGGTAGGAGGTCAATGGCACAATCCCATGGCCGATGGGGTGGTAATTTAGATGCCTTAGATTTGGAAAAGGCACGCAATAGATCTGAATACTCAATAGGAATAGGAGTGTCTGGACTTTCTGGACTTTCCACCGTGGTGGCACTCAGCGAAACCGAAACACACCTTTCCAGACACTCACACGACCACCCCTCAATGGATCTGTGGGACCAAGAAATAGAAGGGTAATGCAGGGACAGCCAGGGAAGTCCTAACACTATGTGGTTGGAGGGGAGTGACATGACATAAAAGGAGATCTGCTCCCTGTGTGTGTTGTGTGGTCATGGCAATCGGGACTGTTACCTAGCGCACTAATCTGGCTCCCAGAGGTCTGCCATCTAAAGAGCAGATGGGCAGGATTGCGTCAGTGAAGTGAGGGGTAAGTGTAGAGCATGTGCCAGGGATTCTTCTATGAAGTTGGCCGCTGCTCCTGAATCTATGAGAGCCTTAAGCAGGGTAGTTCTGGAATACCCTGGGAAAATAATGGTGATATGAAATTGTGGAGTAGGAGGGGGAGAGGACTGTACCTGAGGTGGTGTGCGAGTGCCTGTGCTAACGTTTCCCTGACCCGAGAGGCGCAGGTGGCAATAGGCCCCCATAATGCCGCCTTCGGCCACAGAAGGTGCATTGCTCCCGACGCCTCCCAGGTCCCCTATCGATCTCCTGGACTCCCGTACCACCCACTTCCATGGGCACTGCCGCGGCCGGCTGGGGGGAGGGAACGAGCATGGCACTCCCAGTGTGTCCTCTCGCCTGCAGGAGGCTGTCCAGCCCGATGGCCATGTCCACTAACTGGTCGAAACCAAGCACAGCATCACGGCACGCCAACTCCCACCGGACTTCCTCCCGCAAGCTGCACCGAAAGTGGTTTATCATACCCCGCTCGTTCCATCCTGATCCCGCAGCCAGGGTGCGGAATTATAGGGCAAATTCCCGCGCCGTCCGGGAAGGTGGAACAGATGTTCCCCCACGTCCCTGCCCTCTGGAGGATGTTCAAACACCGACGAGAAGAGGTGGGTGAACGCCTCATAGTCATCCACGAGAGGGCTGTTGCCGTGCCAAACGGAATTGGCCCATTCTAGGGTTTTGCCTGTGAGGCACGGGATGATTGCCGACACCCTCTCGGGCACTGTTGCCGTTGGAGCGGTGGTGGAAAAGTATAAACTCAGTTGCAACAAGAACCCCTGGCAACAAGACGCGGTCCCATCATAGGGTTGCGGGAGAGTGAGGCATACCGCCCCAGGTCCCTCCAGAAGAAATGCAGGAGACGGGCGCTGCAGCAGTTCTCGGGGTTGTTCCCTCGTTGTGCTGGACCTGGTCGAGGCAGTTCACAACTTGGAGTACTTGATCCATAGCTGTTGCCAGGCTCGTTAACATGTCCCCATGTTCTTTCACCCGGGCTACCACACCCATGCTGACTCGATAGAATTAGGTGGGTTATTGTCACGGCGCGGTGCAAAGGATGAAGTCAGGCACAGGAGAGTGGTTTGCAATATATTTATATTTTAAAGAAAGTACAGCGTTTAGCAATCAAATATTCAAAATAACGGCTGTTTTGGAGATGCCCTGACCCAGTCGTCAAGCCATCACAATTTCAAAACAAAATGATATAACACCGGTCAATAGAAACCAAAATCCCCAGCCGATGAGCTGGATTCAAACTCACACTGAAAACAATTGAAATCACAATTGAGTTGTCACAGCAATTGAGTCGTCATCCAGGTACTAACAAATGTATTGATGCCATAGTCTGGCCCTCATGTTCCCCAGACCTGAATCCAACTGAGAACCACTGCAATGTTATGAATCTGTGCATTCGATGCCGCAGAGGCAAACCATAGATTACATTTTTAGTTTATTGTGTATCTGTATTGTTTATTGTGATATACTAAAAATGAAGGTATTTTCTATTTCTATTTTTAAATATATTTTGATGTGTCTTTCCCCATCCCTGTTGGTAACACACGTTCTCTTTTGCTTTTTTTTTCAGTTGTTTCCACGCCTGGGATTCTGACCAGAATCCAAGGGCCTGGGACCCTATCCACAGGCCAAAAATTAAATAGTCATATTGCTGTAAAAAAAAAACGTATATTTTATTGTTTAATGTTTTCATTCTTAACTAGGCTACATGCAAATCTCTTTGTTTTCAAAACTAGTTATTTATTATGGTACATCTTTTCAATTCATAACCTACTCAGTCACAATCAACCATTACTTTACTGCTACACATATTATTACATTCTTCAAAATAAGCCAAGGAGGAAAGCATGCCTCGCAGAAGGCGATTGGCTTGAACAGGATTCATGGAACAGAACTGGCTAGGAAGAAGTAAAGGCATTCTCCAAAAATTAGAAATTGACATTTTACTGGCATTGAACTTTTGTTTGTTTACTGAAGACATCCTACCTAGTGCAGCTTTAAGAAAGTTGTTTTGGTGCTCATGTTAGGGTATTACTCCAATTGGCTGTAGGTGTAAGAGTATCACTGATTGGCTGTTGGTAGATTTTTTTTTTTTAAGATAACGGTTGAATCATAACACTGTATAAATAGTAAAAGTAAACAGAAAAGAGAAAAAACATCAATGCAATTCTTCTGTTTAGTAACTGTAACTTTCTTGATAATACTGAATACTAACATTGACTGACTAATAATTATATATAAGCCAACCAAATGGTTGTCTCACCCTGTTGGCGTCACTGTTCCACGCTTCCGAAACTAGTGAACCTTTTGATTGGCTTAAATAGCACTTCAAAGTTCAAGTTAAAAAGGTGTATTTGTCATTTGCAATAGCAATTTATGGCATTGAAATTCTTGATTTTCCTACTCCCGACAGTGCAGCTATAAGTAAAAAAATAACAGTAATTGTAATATAAAAATAAGAAGATAACACAATAAATAATAATACTATTCAAAAAACACTAATCAATAATAATAACTATACAAATGTACCACCGTAGTGCAAGGTTAAAGTGACAGGTGTGCATGATATAATTGGCAGAAGAGTATGATATAAAGTGACAGGTGTGCATGTGACTATGGATGGAAGGGAAGAGGGGTTCCTGAATCGAGCATCCTTACTGCCTGAGTAAGGAAACTGTCCCGTAGACTGTTAGTTTTAGACTAAATACTCCTGTACCTTCTACCTGACGGCAGCTTGGTAAACAGTCCATAGCATGGATGGCTGGGCTCTATAATGATTCGTTTGCTCCTCCTACATTGTGATGGTAATTCCATTAATAGGAACTCTTAAAGAAGTAAGTACAGTGACAACATTCTCTAGGCATAATTGACAGTTCATTTGCAAATAGGGAGACGCGTCAAAAGCTTACAGGATAATCATTTGAGGAGCCTCTGAAGAAAATACATGAACAGTCAGTATTTATTACAGTTAAAAGAGGTGTGGTAAGATGCTAACCAGCTGTCTTAGGTTCCACAGATTTTACCCAAAGGGCAGACTGTCCCTCACCTTTTCCTTCCTGCCCCGTGTTGTGTATCATCTCCTATGCTGTCGTAAAACCCATTGATCTGCATCTAATCCCATCCTGCTTTCCCTAAAGAGACAATTGCACCACCTCCCCCAACAACCACATTCCTAAGGATCAAAGGACAGATACTCTTTTTCAGAGTACCTAATGATCCTCTGTATTATATAGACATGTGTCAAGACCAAAGACCAGAGTTACATACCAGGTAATACAAAAGCAAATGTACATTAGAGCAAGAATTTCCATAACAACACCTCTATATAGATATCCTGCAGGGATGGCAGGTCAGACTTTGTGATGCTCTCTGCTGTTTTAATCACCCTCTGAAGTGTTTTACGGTCGGTGACACACCTGGACAGGGTACTCTTAATAGTGCATGCCAAATCTCCTCAGTCGGTGTAAGAGGAAGAGCCGTTTCCTTGCTTCCTTCACCAATATGTTAGATAGATGAGACCAGGTCAAGTCATCGCTGATGGTAACACCAAGGAAAGATGTTTATGGGGGTGTGGTCTCCCCGCCCACTGCTTCCTGTGATCAGCAATCATCTCCTTTGTTTTGCTGATATTGATGTGGAGGTTATTCTGAACTCAGTGACCTTAAGTTGTCTCTATAGGCTGACTTGTCATTGTCAGAGATCAGGCCTATGATGGTGGTGTTGTCATCAAATTTAACGATGGTGTTGGAGACGTGGTTGAAGAGAGTACAGGAGCAGGCACAGCACACAGCCCTGGGTGGAGCCAATACTGAGAGTCAGTGAGGAGGTGGTGTTGCCCATGCGCACCACCTGGGGTCTGTTCGTCAGGAAGTTCAGAATCCATCTGCATTCAGAGGGGTCGAGACCCAGATCCCTGAGCTTCACTACCCGCTTGTAGGGCACAATAGTGTTGACGGCTGAGCTGTAGTCAATGAAAACCATTCTCACATATGTGTTCCTCTTGTCCAAATGAGAGAGTACGAAGTGGAGTCAGAGCAATGGCATCCTCTGTGGATCTGTTATGTCTGTAGGCAAACTGCAGTGGGTCAATTGTTACAGGCATGGAGTCTGTGATGTGTTTTACCTAGCCGCTCAATACACTTCATGATGATTGGTGTGTGTGCAACAGGGCGGTAGTCATTCATGCAGAGAACGTGTTAATTTTTGGCACAGGAACCAAGATGGAGTTTTGGACTGGGGACCACTGACTGACGTAGCGATAGGTTGAAGATATCATTAAAGACAACAGCCCATTGGTCTGCACAGACCTCGAGAACATGGCCTGAGATGTTGTCTGGTCCAGGAGCCTTGCGGGTGTTGATCCTTTTAAGGGCTTTGCAAACTGCCCTGGTCATTTGTAAAGGGCAGCCATCCTGGTCCATTTGAGTGTCCATGCCAGGGATAATGTCATCAAAGCGAGCATAGAAAGAGTTCAGTTCCTCTGGGAGAGAAGCCGGCACTTCCCCTAAACTGTCTGGATAGCCTTTATAGTCTGTGATGGCTCTCAGACCACTCCACATTTTCCTGGTATTGGAGACCTGTAATGGAGAGTAGACATTGTCTAGAGTGTTTTCCCTGCATGTCATGAAGTTGTGTTTTTTAAACTTTGGTAGGACTTTCCTCGGATTGGTGCCGTTAAAATCACCCACAACAATAAAGGCATCTTCTGGGGGTAAACATTCCAGCCTGTCGATTACTAAAAAAAAGTTTGTTGAGCGCAAACCCAGCGTAGGTTTGGGGAGGGATGTACAGAGCTGTTAAAATGACTTATGTAAACTCCTGGGGTAGATAGTAAGGGTGACATTTAAACATAAAATGCTCCAGATTAGGAGCGCATCCAGAAGAAATGCAATCCGTGTCCCGACACCAAATATTGTTTACCATGAAGTAGACACCACCCCCCTCTGCTTTTACCGCTCTCTGCTATTCAATCCTGCCAATTAATGGATGGCCCTTTCAGAACAATGGCCACATCTGGGATTGAGGGCTCCAGCCATGTTTCAGTGAAAACCAGAATGTTACAGTTCTTATTGTCCCGCTGGAAAGCTAGCTTGCTCCTAAGTTCGTCCAGCTTGCTGTCTAGTGGCTGGACTTTTGCTAAGAGAATACTTGGGAGAGGAGCACGATTTCCCTGCAGCCACAGTTGGACCAAAACGCCACCCCTCTGCCCACGCTTTCTCCGTCGGCATCATTTTTCAGGTGCTTGCTCCGATAAGCACAGCACAGGGTATCCCAGGAGGTTCATTTAACTTTATGTTCTGTATGAAAAAGATGATTTCAGTGCAGTTCTGATGTCCAATATTGATCGTCTGTTATATGTTAATAGCAAGGTTGCACATTAGTAACTTCAATAAGTCTGAAGAAAGAGGGTTATCAGACTTTATTTGTCACTTTCCATGAAAAAAATATTTTTTTATATATTTTAAAGCTATAGCAGCAGCCAAATGTTAGCTAAGCTTGATAAGTTAACCTCTTTCCCCGAATAAAGTATTTGAAACACTCACAGGCTAACAAAAAGCAAATAAGCAGCCTATTTTGTGTAAAAAGTAATTCAAGAGAGCTTTTTGACAATGTGCAATCATTGGCCATTTTCAGCTGAGCTGTGCCACCTCCCGGTCTACCCTCCACTAGTCCGGACGATATTCCTTCCATTTCCTCCATGCATTAGGACGTTAGTTAGCCCTGTTTATCCCAAGACCTCTGCACAATTCAAGATGGTATGTATACACATTTCAATGTGTTTGTTAGTATTTTAATGTTGGAAAACTATTGACATGTTCCACTGTCCGTGATGTCATTTGCTGTGGGTGTTAATGTGTATTAGGAAAAATATCATTAGAATCGTTTTGGCTATGTTATTTCATCACTGTTCGGTGGAATATATATATTTTTTTTAAATGTGTTTACCTACCATGAAGCCTATAGTTTAAAGTGATGACACTAATCAAATTAAGTTTGATGAAATTAATTGGGTGTTACTATATTAACTGTTTTTATTATATTCAGAAATCATATGGATATTACAAATCAAAATATTGTTAATCCTTGTTAATCAAAACTTTAACTGGTATTTGAGCATCAATCTATTTTACACCATTTTCTATATTGAAGAACAAAAATAAACGCTTACATATTAAATATGATAAGTGTGTATGTATCATGCCTTCCCCTCTGTAGGTTTGATAGATACTTAAGTTTGACACATTGCCCCCTTTTGTTATTTTTTTTAACTTGTGCGATGTGGAGCAATATTTATCTTCTGATGCATGGTGCGCTGGATAGTCTACAATTGATTCATATTGGCTTGGCTCGGCAAGGTTTATTTGTTGCATAAACTTCACTTTATTATCTATTGCTACATGTAAGCGTATGTGTTCTTCTCAGAGACACTTCAGTAAAGCATATGCAAAAGTACCAAAATGCCAGCCTTTTGTCATACTATTGGTAATGGACTTCATTGCCACAGTTACGGTACATTCATGTTGAGCTTAATTTTTTTTCTGTAGAGTTAATAGGTGGGGTGTGTTTGAAAGACAAAAAACTGAAATAGGAGGGACAATTCATTATCTAAATCAGTCTTTGTTATATTTGAGAAAGTATTGTTTTAATCTACAGTTAGAAGCATTATAAATTCCTTCCCTGCAATTCCAGAGCAAATACAGATGTGTCCTTGACAGCGCATGTTAAGCTTTCTGCAGCATTGAATACATTCAAAAGGGCAAAATGTGCATCTTCAGCAGTGTGCCGTTGACTCACTGTGTTTCATCTCTCCACCTGCCTGTCGTTCTTACAGATAGAAAAGTTATGTCCGTAGTCCCTACCCTCTTGCTGACAGTTGAAGATGTGTAAATCGGTTATAACTGCAGCCTGCTTCTCTGGCTCCTACAGCTTTGATCCTGCCTTGGCATTCTGTGAGCCTGAACCCCATTTTTTCATCGCTCTGCATTATAGCACAAAGGAGAGAGGAGAAAGGAGAGATATCTCCCTAGAAGAAGGGATATGGGCGGATGAAAGCAGGGAGACAGGGGCTTCCAAGAAAACTTTGAAGTCAGGCTGCATCCACTGACGCAGCATAGGCTGCTGTGATGGCCTTTAACAGTTGCTGGTACTTGTCATGCTACTCGGTTATAGGGGGAAGATCTGAACTGAGTAATGACATGAAGAATTTTTGCAGTGTATAAAAACATAATTCTGTACTGATTGAGGAGGCAGAATGTTTTTTTCCACACCAGATAAAATACCGGTCAGAAGATATAAACATCCCTATTTTTCCTATTTTTATTGAAAGTTCATGTCCAGTGAATAACCTGAAATGGTACAATTGTAAGCTGTAAACTGCCAGACATAAAATTAAGGTTCAGCTTACCTAAAATGAAAAGATTAATGTACATTTCAGTTATAAATAAGGCCTTTTTCAGGGAGCAAGTAATGGGTTCACAACTTAAAGCTATTCTGCAACAATATAAATAAAGCAGTGAAAGTTGATGTGAATAATTCCTTATTGGTCTGCTAACTTTGACTAATAACAAAGCCTCTATGTGTATAAAAGCAGTGTTGGACATTATTGCACAGCAGGAAGTAGTATAATGGTATCATAATTGCAAGATAAGGACAAAGGAAGACATACAGACTAATACAATCCTTAAGAGTTTAGGTCTTTTGTTTAGAGAAATGACAAAGAATGCCAAGGTGACAGTGAGTAGTTTCCTACACCATCAAAAGGCACTTGGAAACTTCCACCTGTCTGAGCTGAAAGAGGTTTGGCAGACCCAAAGCCACAACAGAATCGGAAGACACGTTTCTTAGAGTCAACAGCTTGCTATTATTTTAAAGGCTGCTCGCAGGACAACAGCTTCAAGATTAACACTGGTCGAAGTAAGCAAGTCTCAGTTCGAGCTGCACGTTTGACATGTCGAGTGGCAGTAAAAAAGCAATTTCTAAGATGGCAAAATAAGAAAATGAGGCTTACCTGGGCCATGAAGCACTGCCAGTGGACTTTAGAAAACTGAAAGGTCTTATGGACCAGTTAATAAATAATTGAAATTGGCTCATTACACAGGGTTTTTGTTTGCCTTCGTGAAGTCTGACAATAACTTGGTTGCGTAAGTGTGCACACCCTTAAAATAATACTTTGTTGAAGCAGCTTTTGATTTTATTACAGCACTCAGTCTTTTTGGGTAGGAGTCAATTAGCATGGCACATCTTGACATGGCAATATTTGTTCACTTTTCTTTGCAAAAGCGCTCCAAACCTGTGATATTGCGAGGACATCTCCTGTGCCCAGCCCTCTTCAGATCACCCAACAGATGTTCAATCGTATTCAGGTCTGGGCTTTGGCTGGGCTATTCTAAATCATGAATCTTCTTCTGGTGAAGCCATGCTTTTGTGGACTTGGATGTGTGCTTTGGGACATTACTGTGCTGAAAGGTGAACTTGATCTTCAGCTTTCTAATAAACGCCTTGAAGGTTTTGTTCCAAAATGGCCAGGTGTTTGGAATTGTTTGTGTCCCTCCACCCTGACTAAGGCCCTGGTTCCAGCTGGAAAAAAACAGCCCCAAAGCATGATGCTGCCACCACCATGATTCCCTGTGGGTATGGTGTTCTTTGGGTGATGCGCAGTGTTGTTTTTGCGCCAAACATACCTATTGGATTCATGGCCAAAAAGTTCAAATTGGTTTCATCAGACCATAACACATTTTCCAAAATGCTTTTGGGAGACTCAATGTTTGATTTTGCAAACTTCAGCCAGGCTTAGATGTTTTTCTTTGTAAGAAAAAACTTCCGTCTTTCCAATCTACCCCATAGCCCATTTATATTACGAATACAGGAGATTTTTGTCACGTAGCAGAGAGCCATTACTTGCCAGAAATTCTTGCAGCTACTTTTATGTTGCTGTAGGCCTCTTGGAAGCCTCCCTGGCCAGTTTTCTTCTCGTTTTGTCATCAAATTTTGAGGGACGTCCAGTTCTTGGTAATGTCTCTGTTGTGCCATATTTTCTCCACTTGATGATGACTGTCTTCACCGTGTTCCATAGTATATCTAATGCTTAGGAAATTATTTTGTACACTTCTACTGACTGATATCTTTCAACAATGAGATCCCTCTGATGCTTTGGAAGCTCTCTGCAGACCATGGCTTTTGCTCTGATATGCAACTAAGAAAATATTAAGAAAATACTTTTTGAACAGCTGAACTTTATTTGTGATTATTTTTGATTTGTGGTCACTGTAAATGATGGCAGGAGTGTAATGATTTCTATTTAAGTTTGAGTGTGATTGGTTCATTCTGAACACAGCCACGTCCCCAGTTATTAGAGGGTGTTCCCACTTGTGCAAAAAGGTTATTGTAAGGTTTTTAGTAAGATTTTCTCCCTCTAAGATTTCTTTTTTTTCTGTTGAATTATTCACATTATACAGTAGATCACATTAAAAGTGAAAGAAGCTCGGACGTGATTTATCTTTGTCTCATTCTTCTACATCAAAAAACCTGCATTTTAAAAGGGGTGTGTCGACTTTTATATCGACTGTAAGTCAGAACTACCTTAGAAGATCAAATCATGGAATCAGAGCTAACACAATCTCCAGACCAAATTGAGCTAGTTTAGGATAATTTGGGCAGAAGGGTGAAAGCAAAGCAACCAACAAGTGAGAGACATTTGTGGGAAGGTCTGCAACAGTGTTGAGAAGAGATTTCTGAGCAATATTTGTTTTCCATTATTGAAATAACTCTTTCACAAGTGTGTTTGGCTGGCTTTAAATAGTCAAAAATGCATTTACTTTTGTAACTCTATTTTGTGATTCATGACCATTGTAGCCCTACCACATACACCACTATCTGCCAAAATCCTATCTCATTATAAGAGTGGGATACAGTATTGTCAGTTGGCAATCACTTTTATTTTGTGGGGCCTAAATCCTTAATTCATTTTTTGGCCCTTTTTTGATCAGTTGACATTAATCATGGTCAGTAAAATTGTCTTCCCAAAGGGCTGGACTGTCCAAGAGAATGACCGTTTCGCTCAGCATTGAGTTATCCATACATGGTTGATGGAACGATACATGGAAGTTGTCTTTAAATTCTGTGCTAGCCGTTGTTACCTTAGCCGTTGGTCTTTGCTAGCATCTGTGCTGCAACAGGCTGAAGTGGTATATATCTCTAAGGTATATATATTCTTCCTCATCATCTGAATTAATGACAGTGTGACTCTTAAAGAAACCAGTAAGCGTCTGCAAAATTTCCTGTTTTTCTATTATCTTACATTTGTGAGCTCCTGGGATACATGCGCTTAATATCAAAATGTTCCACTGACTGAAGCTGGCTTCGCTAGATCATTTGCCTCATTTGTCATGAGGCAATATTTTTGTTTCGTTAAATAGATAGATGGGCAGACAGGGTGTGTGGTGTGTTTTATCTATGTAATTATTTGTGAAACCATGTGGCTATGAAATGTGTATTATTTATATTGTTAGTAATTGCAATAAAACTTGTATTTTGTGTTAACTTGTCATTCTGCTTGTAATACCTGCTGCTAACCAGATAAGGGGCTAGTGGGGTTGCGTGTTAGGAAACAAAGTTCCTGACTGATGATAATCACATCCTGGCCGGTGGTGTTAGGACCCTTTGGACAACCCCAGTCTGGCTGGTGATGTTAGGACCCTGTGGACAACCCCAGTCTGGCTGGTTATGTTAGCACCCTGAGGACAACCCCTATCTGGCTGGAGAGTACAGACAGAGAACAAGTGAGTACACCTATTCTCACTAATTGCTCTTGTTTCTCTTCCCATAAAACCAGCCCATGCTGGGTAGTCCGGGAGGTCAAAGCTGTTGTCAAAGTTATACCGTCCCTGCTACAATGAGTAACAAAGATAGGTTCCTTGTACAGAGAAGAAAGTCTGCACCAAGCAATGTCTCACCAATGCTTGTTATTTACGTAGATAAATTTCTGAGTTATTGATAGGTGTTACGCTAGTTGAATGTACTCTTAGGTTAGAAGAGTTTCAACCTTCTGTTTATATAACCTCCTGCATCAATTTTTGTCTCAATGTTTTTCTGATTGATTTTATTTTGGATTGTTAACTTGAAACCTGTGGGTTATTTTGTTTGGATGTCCCCTAAGAATTTACAATAAGGACAAGTAATTAAAACCTAAAATATCTAGAATTTACAGAGTGGTAATCTTAGTAGGTGCGTCTGAGAGCTAAAACAGAAAAATCACAAAGAGAAACTCACGTCTGACACCACTGTGTTTGAAACTGTTCCTGTCAGTGAAATCATTTTGCAGATATGCATGTGATCTGTAAGAAACAGCTGGGTTGCCTCGGGTGAAATGACCGGCTTCACACAACAATCCCCCAGAAACCTCTCTGCTCCTTTCTCTGTTTCTCTCTGTCTCTCACCTTCTCTGTCCGTCAAAGTGTCATGGTTTAGATCAATAGGATCTGCTGTACCTGGGAGTCATAACCAAACCCTATGCAGATGCAGATGCAGCATGCACACACACACACACACACACACACACACACCCGCAGGGCAACACATTTGGGTCAGGTTTTACTCCATCAAAGCAGAAGTATTCACGGAAGACAAGACAGACAATCTAGCCTGTAAACACATCTATATTTATAGGCTATTGGTCTTCAAAAGCAATAAAGCTAAGATGAATTGGAAAAGATTTTCCATGATCCCAGACTGAGTACATTTCCCAATTGTGTTCAGTTGTCGTGTTATTCCCATATGGAACACAAATATGTCAAGACATTGTTAGATCAATCGAGGTGTTGATGAGCCCAGTCACCCCAATTAGGCCTGCCAGCACAGTGCAAGCTATTGGTTGCGTATGGGGGGGAAGTATCATACGGTAAGATATACATGAGGTGTTAATAAGCAGTTGAAATTAAAACTGTCGATGCTACTATCTGTATCGCACATACTTTTTGCCTTTGTGTTTTTTCACTTTGGCACAATACTGAATGTGGCATAGAAACTGAATTAGTTTTTCATTTTGATCTCTTTCAGATATTTTAATTTGCTTAATATTATTTTGTTGTGTACTTTGTTGTTCAAGTTGCACACTGACTCTTGTCGGGAGTTTGTTTTCAATTTGGAAATACAGTTACCATTAAACCCTACCCAGAGCTGTATGCATGTATTCTTTTTTTCTCTGGAGTGATGCCCTTGCATTTCATATTTCCCCTTGGCCACCACTAAGTATGGGAAACAGGAGCAAGCCAGATGGGCGCTGACAGTATTAAGTTTCATTTATGGATGTTAACAAAGCGAGAGGGTTTTTCTTTTGGCCTTGACTAGAGGTCTCCTATGATGATAAACTTTGAGAAATGACCAGAAGAGGCATTTACCGTATGCACAGGGAAATTAATTAGATAGCTATTTATCCTGGACTTCTGCCGTGGTGTGACTGCGAGCGTAATTTTAATTTCTCCTGACCTCCAGTCAGGAAAGGATAACAAAATTTGGTTTTGCATTCAGCTATTTCCACCCCATCATATTTTAGGCACACAAATACACCCGTTAATGAGATACAGGAAAATGTTGGAACATGGAGCTAAGAAACCAAACAAGAACAGATCCGTCTGCTTAGAAATATGTCCCTGATAGCAAACTGGTCTATAATGTGCAAATACATTAGAACTAGATGTTGGGACGTATCTCAGAAATCAACATTTTTGTGCATGTCTACAAAACGTACATTACAAATACAAAGTATTTGACCCCCTGCTGATTTAGTACGTTTGCCCACTGACAAAGAAATTATCAATCTATAGTTTTAAGGGTAGGTTTATCTGAACAGTGAGAGACAAAATAACAACAAAAAATCCAGATAAACGCATGTCAAAAATGTTATAAAGTGATTTGCATTTTAACGAGGGAAATAACTGTTTGATCCCCTCTCAATCAGAAAGATTTCTGGCTCCCGAGTGTCTTTTATACAGGTAACGAGCTGAGATTAGGAGCACACTCTTAAAAGGAGTGCGATTAATTATTAATATATTCATTTTATTTGTGGGCTGCAATAAAATGTTACAGTTATATAGTATTGTGACTATTTCTTGTAGATTCCAAGATTCTCTCGTCTTTTCACATTGATGAAAAAGTTATGGTCACCATTATTGATAGTTAGTGTATCAATCTCATTCACGAATGAAAGAAAAAAGTATGTTATTATGCCATGAAAGATACAAATATGTTCTTAAGCCATAAAATGAAGTAGCTTTGGCAGACTCGCTAGCAATTGCTCAATTCTTATGAGTTTTCCAGTAAGTAAGTAGATGCTGGTAAAGCCTATTACTGGCTAATATGCTGTTAAAACAGCCTGTGGAAAAAGCCATATAGTTCATATACACTATTTATGGTGGATGTAAACTTAGTACCATCTCTGTGGTGTGGTGGTTAAGGACACACCCTGACATGTGTGTGATCCGGGTTTATACATTGAGAGGGCAGCATTTTCTATTGTGGGCCGGATGAACTAGGCTGGCCTGGTTTCTTGTTTCCGGAGCTGTGTGTACCATTTGTAAAGAAAACATGAGTGTGCAGGTAAAACATGTATCCTTTTTTTCTCATGGGATTCCTATTCAACTGTAGGTCATAACAGAATAGCACAATCATAAAACAAAACATGGCAACAAAGAACAAAATATGCTGAACCCTGTTCAAAAGTCTGCTTACCCATCGTTCTAAATACTGTGTATTGTCCCCTTTAGCATCAATTACAGTGTGCAGTCTTTTGTAAATGAGACCCCAAGTTCTTGCTGCTGATATTGCTGCCAATTCATCTTGGCAAAATGCCCCCAGGTCATGCAAAGTCTTTGGTCATCTTGCATGAAGCGCACGTTTGAGATCTCCTCAGAGTGGCTCGATGATATTAAGGTCAGGAGACTGTGATGGACACACCAGAACCTTCACTTTTTTCTGCTGTAACATCATAGCTTTGTGCTTACGGTCAGTGTCGTGCTGGAAATTCCAAGAGTATCCCATGCGCAGCTTTCATGCAGAAGAATGCAATTTGTCTGCCAGTATTTTCTGATTGCATGCTGTATTCATTTTGCCCTGTCTTTAGTTCACTATATGCCTTGTTGACCCCTTTTAAACATAACTTTCATGGTTGTGAACGTAAAACTCTATTTTGGTCTCGTCACTCTGAAATACAGTGTGCCAGAAGCGTGTCAAGGTGTTGTTGTGTATATTGTAACCAGGCTTTTTTTGTCATTGGCGCAGTAAAGGCTTCTTTCTGGTAACTCGTCTATGCAGCTCATTTTTGTTCAAGTATCATTGTATTGTGCTCCTCGTCTCTTTTTCCAGAGCAGCCTATATTTCTCCTGAGGTTACCTGTGGATGCTTAAGTTCTGTAACAAGGCCAAACAATCAAAGGTATATAAACCTTTGATCAGGGCCATTTGGGTGATATCGGTTATCACTATGATTAAAAAAGGAGCCAAACAACTATGTGATAATGAATGGCTTCATATTGTCACTTTCCTTAAATAATATTTTTTTTGCATGATCCATAATATTTTCAAAATCAATGCAAAAATGTCACAATTTCTGCCAGGGTATGCAAACTTACGAGCACTACTCTGTGTATGTATGAATATATGCAGGTATTTTACTATGTGTGTGCGCGTGTGTGCGTGTGCGTGTATGAGTGTGACCCCAATTTCACTCAATTGCTGACGCAGGTTGACAGTCAATGCAGGTGCACTGAATGTATTATTGATGGTGTGTTAGTACTTTTTGGGAGAAGCACATTAATCACAGTTTTCTTTTTGATTAACTGAGTCTAAGACTCCAACCTGTAAAGCTGCAGAAGGAATAAAGAACCATCTCCATTTTAAGGGATTGTTTAAAGAATAACATGGATGGGATGAAGGCGCAAGAAAAGGGTGAGAAAGATGGTAGGAAAATTACATGAAGACAGCTGATTGGGTCTTAGTTGTAGACCTACTGTATGGATTGTATGGATTGAGCTTTTTTTTTAATTTATTGTGGACAGTTTTTTATTGTGGTCTGGATATTATCTCTTTCGTTGAAAATTCTAACGTAGTGGAGTCAATTAACTTGAATATTTTGGTGCGTGGCTCACTCACCTGTCTTGTTGTGCAACTGTGAGTATCATTCCAGTTCATACAAAGTGCTGAGTGATGCCATTACGTATTTCACTACATGTAACTTTTGCCAATGTTCATGTCATGTGACAAGCTCAAATCCTTGATTCAATTGAGAACAATTAAATCAGTTAATTTTCTCCTAGGGGAACATCAGTGATTCCAGAGATAGCTCTCTTGATTCAATTTGTCAATTAACACGGTAACAACGACTATGCAAGCCAGTGGCAAGAGGATTTGTTCAGGGTTTACACAAGAGGCTATACTGACACCCATCAAATGCATAGCTCTGTGGTGTAGTGGTTACCAACACAACCTTCCAAGTGGTCGACCCGTGTTTGATTCTCGTAAGGGATACACTTTCTATTGGGGGCCGGTTGAACTAGGCTTGTCTAGTTTCTTGTTATTAAAAGGCAGGCTACGGTGGAGGACAATAGATTCAAGTTAAATGGTAATCCGATGTTGAGAGTACCTTTAATTATCTCTCTTCAATATGAACACAGCCCTATAGGCACACACTTAAAACAAAAAATTCATAGCTACAGAGAAAGCAAAATATACTGGATGATCTTTAGGTCCAGGCTGTGTCATTGCAAGCCAAGGCTCGTCTCTGTTTGCTGTCATTCTCTATTATGGTTAAATTTGGCCAGTGAAATGCTCTGTCTGCTTTAGGGTCAATGGATAAGTGTCTTCTCTTCTTTCCAGACAACTGCTTCGGGCCAAAGGGAGCAAAACAATATTCTCTTTCTCCCAGAGCATCTCTCTCTTTCTCTGGCTCTCGTTCATGTTTTTATTGCGCATTTCTGTTTTCATATGAAGACTTTGAAGTTTAATTTGGTTTTAGTATTTGCAGATTGCAGGGTATTTTTCAGTACTGAAATGTTCTCCTTGTAAAAATTACTACCTTTAATTGAAAAATATATTTTCCATTTAACGTTTATCAGATGAGTTGGGAAATGTACGCATACTTGACGAAGAGATTGCGGTTTAAGAGCCGGGGAGTGGAGAA
>JACXGJ010001569.1:0-80647 GCA_016801105.1 Esox niger | reverse complement strand
AACACACAAAGACAAAGGGAGCAGAGGGAACATATATACTGAGGGGAATGACTAAATGATGATCAGGTGCGCTAAACGAGACAACAGGTGCAATGAGTTGATGAGATGGGGCGATGGTGTCAGAAGGTTGGTGACGTCGAACGCCGAAGCCCGCCTCCTGCAGGGGGAGGATTGGCAGTAGATGGCGTGGTCGTCACAGCAGCACTGAATTAAAAACAGACACGATTCTGTAGTGAAAATCCCTGCATCCCTGCACCCAAATCCCCTGCAAGAACACTTTTGAAAACCACTGTCCAAAAATGGCCTAAATGGCAGAGTTCCAAGACGAAAACCACGGCTGAGCATATAGGACATTAAGGCTTGTCTCATTTCTGCCAGAAAACATCTTGATGATCCCCAAGACCTTTGGGAAAATATTCTGTGGACTGAAGAGACAAAAGTTGAACTCTTTGGAAGGTGAGTGTCCAATTACATCTGGCGTAAAATTAACACCACATTTCAGAAAAAGAACACCATACCAACAGTAAAATATGGTGGTGGTAATGTGATGGTCTAGGCTTGTTTTGCTGCTTCAGGACCTTGAAGACTTGCTGTGGTAAATGGAACCATGAATTCTGCTGTCTACCAAATTACCTTGAAGGAGAACGTCTGTTCGTGACCTCAAGCTGAAGCAAACTTGAGTTCTGCTGCAGGACAATGATCTGAAACACACCAGCAAGTCCACCTCTGAATGGCTGAAGAAAAACTAAATGAAGAATTTGCGGCCTAGTCAATGTCCTGACCTGAATCCCTTTGAGATGCTGTGGCATGACCTTAAAAAGGCAGTTCATGCTCAAAAACCCTCCAATGTGGCTGAATTACAACAATTGTGCAAAGATGAGTGGGCCAAAATTCCTCCTCAGCGCTGTAAAAGACTCATTGCAAGTTATCGCAAACGCTTGATTGCAGTTGTTGCTGCTAAGGGTGGCACAGCCAGTTATTAGGTTGTAGGCGGCAATCACTTTTTCACACAGGGCCATGTGGGCTTGGATTGTATAAAAACAACCTTCCTTTCAAAACTGCATTTTGTGTTTACTTGTTTTATCTTTGACTAATATTTGAATTTGTTTGATGATCAAAAATATTTAAGTGTGACAAACATGCAAACATATAAGAAATCAGGAAGGGAGCAAACCCTTTTTCACACCACTGTAAATTAATATTTGAATACTGGTGCACAAATTCTACATAACATATAAAAAAGGCACTGTTTTTATGAAAAAAAAGTCTCACCACAGAAAATGTAGTCATTGAAAGAAAAAAGAAACTGTTCAGGTCAAAGGTTAAAAAGATCAGAATAGGTAGCCAGAGTTTTGTGAAAGGCTAATAAAAAAGCTGGGTAAAAAATAAACCGTATGAAATAGAGAGTAATGGACAGAGAGAAAAATGAAGGCAAAATAGTACGAACTACTAACTATAATTAATTACGCCTCATTCTTAAATTCTGATCATTACCTATAGCCAAACCGAATCTGAGGTAAATGGCCTCTTGGAACAAGATGAGAGTATACAATCAGATTTTGGCTGCCTTGCTCACATGCCTGCTTGTGATAATGCTCTTAATTTGTCTGGCACACTGTACTAAACAAATGTTAGACAAATGTATTAGAGAGTACTAACAACAACCTAATCCTTAGTCCACAAATGATGTATTAGTGTTTATTAGTAGATCACAATCAGAAATATTAGCATTTATTATAAATCAACAATGGACGGTCAAAGCAGCATGGTTGTTCAATCGATGGGTGACCTTTAATGTGGGAGGCGTGTCCTGATGAGCAATCTGGAATCTGTCAACACCTCGTCTCCCTCGGCCGGGAATTCCTTCTGCTTCAGCCACTCCGGAGCGGCTCCACATGGAAAGTAGTGCGCAGTGGAAACTGGCAGCCAAGAAAGCCCCGACTTCACAGTCCGCATCTCTTCCAGATTAGCATTCTTTCCCCCTGACACATGTGCCATGAAGCAGATTATCATCTGTGCCGACAGGGGACGCACTCTACAGTGGAGATTGGATGGAGGGATACCTGAGGAAAAGACAAGAATTTGAATAGGAGGGATGATAGAGAAGAGAAGTTCAATATAGCCACAGTGGAGAAAACTGAGGGTGAATAAGTGACCTACGGTGGCCTGGGCAGGACCTGTGATCTAGGCCATTGCCTCTGGTGGACATGTACTGCTGCAGCATAGGTTTAATTACAGCCTACTGTTCTTTTAAGTCTCTCCTCTAGCATTCTCTACTTTTGTGTCCAGTAATACATGAAAAATGCCTGACCAGTAATGCATGTACGTGTAAAAAAAACTATTCCTACAAAAAAACAAGTGGCTGTATCACTATGAGATATAATGATTAATTGGAGTTGAAGTTGTGTGCTTGGAACTCATCAGTGGCACGTGCAGTGAATAATAAAGAACAGGACTGGAGTGTTGAGAGGACCGGGAGTCTAAGGTGTGAGCCAGTTATTAGGGTGCAGGGTGTTTCTTTGCTGAGAGTCATTGACAAAACGTCACTGCGAGGAGCCTACTTCATTACCTACATCGATTCCTTTCCTTAAACCTTAAAATGCCAGGACAGCAACACTGACCTGGGGTCCTTAACAGGCTGGGGAGGAGAGGAAGATAGATAGTGTTGGGGCGTGGTGTGAGGGAGCGAGTGAGGGTGAGGCGCGATGGTTATGGAGGCACACAAGAAAGGGGAGTGTGCAAGTCGGTGTAGGGGAGATTGTGTGTGGGTGTGTGGGGGTGAAACGGGAACTGCTGGCTGTTCAACAGTAGCATTCTTTCACACATAGCTGGAAGTAATCAGTGATCAGGGCCAGGGAGAAACTCAGAGCTCAGTCGGTTTGCTTTGGCCGCACCTCCCACCATGTCCTCTCTTCTTCCTTCTCTGTTCCCCTCAATGCGTATTGTGGCTCAGAGTACATCCCTGTCTTCCAACACCCGCATTCTCTTCTATTCTCCCTTTCCCAACCCCTGCCAAACCGCTAGGAATGATCTCAACTTTGTTGCCTAATCCGAGTTAATTTGATACTCACGTTTCCATCTTCTCGAGTGTTGTGGACAGAGGGGGAGAGTGAGAGAGAGAACAGAAAGGGGTCGGGGGGACAGAGCAGTACTAATAAACTTTGCACATGATTTGTCGAGGTGATTGGCCTTCCCAGATGGTTAACTCCACCACTCTCCTAGAATAGGAAGAGTGTTACTACTTTGATCAGTATTGAGCTCAACATATGCTGATGAAAAAACATGCGAGAGGTTAATGCTTCCTAAATGGCGGACTTCATCGAGGACAGGATGTTACATAAGTTGTTAACTCCCAACTGAACTTCAGTAAAACAGCTGTTTACACCACCCAAACATTTTGGACATACAGTTTATATGTTGGAATGAAAGCAGGCATGGACTTCATTTTTTAAAAGTGTCCTAAAATATTACCTCCCTAGAAAGATCTTCACATATAGTATCTGCAAAGAGACTTTTTCAATCAATCAATCAATCAATTAAATGTATTTTATAAAACCCTTTTCACATCAGCAGTTGATGATGTAAAAAGGGTTCCCTACGAATAACTCCCTAAGAAAGCGAAAATTTAGGAAGAAACCTAGAGAGGAACCAGGCTCCGAGGGGTGACCAGTCCCGGCACAGTGCCGGGTGAACATATTAAAAGTTCAAATTGTAATAGTTAATCGATGCATGTGGGCTAAGCCCAGAGTCTATTTAAACCTAGTCCTGATCGGAGGCATGACCAGATGGACAAAGACAGGGACAGACGGGGGGGTCTGCAGAGTGGCAGCTGAAATCGTCAGGTACTGTCTTGATCTGCAACACAACCAGGAGGACATTGGACAGGGTCCGCAACGAGTCAAGCCTGGTACTCCGCAGGTGTGGGTCAAGACCTCATGTCCTCCTAAGTTTAACACGACAGAAGACAGGGAAAATGTAGACCTTACTCCCCAAGAACAATAATATAGCAGCATAAGACCTTGGGGCTGAGACAGGGGAGGCCCCGGACAGGGCCCAACAGGCAGGAAATCAATCCACCCACGTTGGCAAGCATCAACCAAAAGGACACCCACCAACCGCAATCAACCTGAATCAGGGCAGAGTATTGCCAGCAGAGTACAGCCCAATTGCACCAGTGCACAACAGAGAGAAAACAACAAGCCAGTGACTCCGCCCCGAATGGCATTGGAGGGAGGGCATCCCAGTGGCGATGAGAGCACACCTGGCAATGGCTCTATTGTTGAGGAATCAGAGGAATGATTCTACCGTTGAGGAATCAGTGGAATAAACAGAGATAAATGGTGGAGATGGGTATTGAACCCTGGTCTGTGGCAAATATACAGCTCTGGAAAAAATGAAGAGATCACTGCTAAATAATCAGTTTCTCTGGTTTTACTATACATACATAGGTATGTGTTTATGCAAAATGTCTATTTTTGTTTTATTCTATAATCTACTGACAACATTACTCCCAAATTCCAAATAAAAATATTGTCATTTTGAGTATTTATTTGCAGAAAATAACAACTGGTCAAAATAACCAAAAAAACATGCATTGTTTTCAGACCTCAAATAATGCAAAGAAAACAAATTAATATTAATTATTCAACAACAAAATACTAATGTTTTAACTTAAGAAGAGTTCAGAAATCAATTTTAGTGGAATAACCCAGCTTTTTTTATCACAGCTTTCATGCGGCATGCTCTCCACCAGTCTGTCACATTGCCTTTGAGTGACCCTTATGCCACTCCTGGCACAAAAATACAAGTAGCTTGGCTTTGTTTGATGGCTTGTGACCATCTATCTTCCTCTTGATTAAATTCCAAAGGTTTTCAATGGGTTCAGTTCTGGAGATTGGGCTGGCCATGACAGGGTCTTGCTCTGGTGGTCCTCCATCCACACCTTGATTGACATGGCTGTGAAACTATTCTCAGAGTTGGGGAACATTGTCAGAGCAGAAGGAAGCAGGTGTTATTCCAGGAGAACCTTGTACTTGGCTTGATTCATGCGTCCTTCACAAAGACAAATCTGCCCGATTCCAGCCTTGTTGAAGCATCCCCAGATCATCACCGATCTTCAACCAAATTTCCCAGTAGGTGCGAGACACTTTGGCTTGTAGGCCTCTCCAGGTTTTGTCTAACCCTTATACGACAGGTGTGGGGTCAAGTTGAAAATTCTAATCATCAAAGAAGAGGACCTATTTCCATTCCTCTACGGTCCAATCCTTATGGTCTTTTGCAAACTTCAGCCTGGCTCCTTTTTGCTTCTCATTGTGGAAGGGCTTTTAACCTGCGGTTATTGAGTGACATTCAAATTAGTTGACGGTTGTCTCCGTAAGTGGGCAGTCGTTTACGCCCTCTGCCAGTCTATAGCTTTGTTGTCCCCAATGTCTGTTGCTTTGCCTTGTTCTTATGGAAGCAACCTGACGTTCACTGTATTCCTCTGCCAGTAGAGCCGGGATTGAACTCATTTTTTCCTCACTCAAAGCTTTTCTTATCAACTCTTGTCATGCTAAATAGTTTTTTTTATTCAAATTAACTTTGAGATACTACTTGTACTGTTTTTGCCATCCAGCTGGTCCTATTTCAAGAGGATTGTGATGTCCACCGTAGTGGTTATTATACTTTTCCTCATTAAATTTGATTTGATTCAGGTAATCACATAAGTAAAATGATGTGTGCCTGTGTTGGAATTTAACAGATACTGGAATGGAATGGCTGCCATACATGTAGAGATGCTGATTTAGACTGGTCTCTTAATTTTTTCCAGAGCTGTATGTGTAGAGCCAGGAGTGTAACAGTTGGATCAGTAATCTGCACAAACGTTTTCTATCTGCAATTCTATTTGAATAGACAACACACAAAATATCTATTGCTTCGATCGTTAGCAACTAACTACAGTATTCTTTCTTCTTGTGGGTTGATTGAACAGATCCGGTTCCAAACATGACGTCTAATTAATTTGAAGTATGAAGATGATGACACCTTGATAGTTATCCAACTGAAAGTTTGTTGTTTTTGGGAGGCATAGAGTAGCACATCGATAAGCTAGCATTTCTCGGCAGCAGTCCCAATTAGCTTGCGGAAGTATAGGGGAAATGTGTCCAGCCTGGCCATGACCAATTCAGTCTGCAGGTGTGTGAGACAGAACTGTACCTGAACTGGAAACTGGAAAAACAAAATTGATTGCCCTCAAAGACACAAGCGTCCAAATAAATGAAGAACTGAGTTGCAACTTCTGTTCAGAAGTGTCAGTGCAGGTGAACATATCACAAGGCATAGTTCATCCACAGGAACGTTTATTATTTTTTCTACAACCCTGTGGCCAAAAAGTTGGGACACTGTGTAAAATTTACAGAAAAACAGTACGCAATGATGAGCAAATTATTTAAAACCTATAATCAATAGAAAATAGTACAGCATATCAAATGTTGATGGCAGCAACACATTTAAAAAAATTGGGAGAGGGGCAACAAAAGACTGTATGCTATAAAACAAGGAGCCAGACAAGCCTAGTTCAAACCGATTGCTTTGTAGTCCGCGTCTCTAACAACTACACTATTTAACAAGGGGTAGTCAGTCAGTCAGTCTGTCAGTCAGTGACTCACCAACTCACTCATTCACTAAATCAATCAGTAAGAGACATCCGCTCTTCTAGGCTGGCTCCGCTTATGCGGTCTGGCAAAAAACTAAAAATAAACCTGGTGGAACATCTCTCAACTAATTAGGTTAATTGGCAATGGGTCAGCAACATGATTGGTTATAAAAAGATAGAAGGAGTCTGTCAGAAGATGGGGATTGAATTTGAGTCATGTGTTCAGAAAATGTGTCAGCACTTGAAAAATCTATAATGTGTTTATAATTGCAAAAATCCCAGCCTGCCTCTCAATGCCAAATAAATTGCTTTTTTCAAATAGGGAACAGGAAGAGTATCCCCATTAGTTAATATCCCCATTAGTAGGTAGTCTCTAGTCTATTAGTCTCTAGTCTATTATTTAAATCATTTCCCTGTCGGGTGTTGATACCAAATCATAAACCAAAATTCCCAATTTCCTAATCACTAACCCTAATTTAAATTTAGCCCCAATGCTTAATCCTAAACTGGTAATGTCTAACCTAAAAGTAAACTAAAGTATGCAAATTGTTTTTCATTAAACCTTAAGCTTGAAATTACCTTAGACCTAGCCTTTCCCCATGCTACCTATTCCCTAGCCCTATACCAAATGGTTACCCTAACGTTAACCTAATCCCTATTTAAGAATACTGTAACCTCAATAACCAAACTTTTATGCCTATCCTTAACCTAGCCCTAATTCCTAACGTTTACATGTAATTCCTAAATCTAAAAGCAACCCCGATTCTAAATCCATGCCAACTGTACGTTTCTCATAATGTCACAACTTCCCTGCCAAGAGGTGCCTTGTGCTTTTCCGGTTGTCAGGGTTACAAATTAGGGTGCGTGGTGTCACTCCTTTGGGCATAGCTGGCACCAGCTGTCCTCAATCGGCGATCACTCACCTGTTCCCGCTTGGCTCATCACCGGCTATACTTCAGGGGACGCTGATAACACGTCCCTGCCCGATTGTTGATCCACAGTTGTACGTGTTACGTCTTGCCTATAAGTCTATAACTAAATCCGCTCAGTTAAATGCCCAGTTAGGACTGTCTGATTATTTACCTTGTTCTCCGTCTAACACAGGAATCCACACCCACCTTGACCTCCAGCCCTCCCCAGAACGACAACTCCCAGACTGGGGCTATCTGCCAAGAGCTTACGACCTGCGTCCTCACCCTCCTGAACCTTCGCATCTGCCCACTTCCCTCGAACCTACTCCACTACACCCCCAGTAACCCATGTTCCAATAAACATGCATTTTTGCACCTCTCTGGTCCAGTCTGCGTTTGGTTTTCTACCAGTGCTGACACTAATATAACCCCTATACAGAAAGTTGCATTTTCCTAATGTAGGCCTGCCAACAATCTTGTGGGTTTTCCTTTGTGGGGACCCAACATGTACATTGATCAAAGCATTGATTCTTCTTGGGTATGCCCCAAAATGCTTTGCACACATGGATTTGGGTAGCTTCTTCCATTCTTTCATGCAGAGCCTCTCATGCTTGCTCAGGTTGGAGGAGTAGTTGAACTGATATCTTCCAGTATGTGTCCAACAGGGTTCAAGCCTGGGCTTCAGCTGGGCCAATCAAGGACAGTCACAGGCTTGTCCCAAAACCACTCTAGCGTTGTCTTGACTGTGTGCTTCTAGTATTTATACTGCTTGAAAATTAATCAGTGCTTCAGTCTGAGGTCCTGTGCACTTTGAACTAGGTTTTCTCCAAAGACCTGTCTATATTATGCTCTGTTTATCCTCCCCAATCCTGATCGGTCTCCCAGTCCCTGACACCGAGAAGCATCCCCATAGCAATGTGCTCCCACCGTAGGAATGGAATTAGCCAGGTGATGAGTCATAACTTGTTTTCAGCAGATGTAGTTCTGAATTGTTTGATTATTGTCCAGAAGTTTTCCTCATGCTGTGTGTCCTTCAGACAGCATGTCATATGCATTTTATTAAGGAGTGGCTCCTGTCTTACTCTTCTGCCATGAATCTTGATTGACAATCAATTCTGTAGTAGTCTGGCAGGTTCTCCCACCTTTGAGAGTTTCTTAGGCTCTGTTAAAATGACAACTGGATTATTGGCACTTAAATTGCCAGGAGCTTTTTACCTGGCTATTTATAAATTTAAAAAAAATTGCTTTGTCATTATTTGGCAATATGAAGATTGATGGGACAAAACAATATATTTAATCAATTATAAATAAAGTATATAAATATGGAAAAAGGGTCTGACTATTTTCCAAAGGCACAGTGTAGACATGGATCTTAGACAAGCACCTGTAAACTTTAAGCTGCCATTATTAAAGGGATAGTTGGTGCAAAAATTATATTTAGGTGACAGTCCCCTTACCCTGAGTTTGTTCTTTAGGCACACAGTAATTTTTTTAACAATCCATTATTCCACTCTGTCTTAGTCAGCTTTGCCATACAGGGGTATGGCTGTCTTAACTGTGTTTCACGGTATGTCTAATACTTTGGAAATTATTTTGCACCTTTCTCCTGACTGATATCTTTCAACAATGAGATCCCTCTGATGCTTTGGAAGCTCTCTGCGAACGATGGCTTTTGCTCTGAGATGCAAAGAAAATGTAAGGAAAATCTTACAGCTGGACTTTATTTGTGATTAATCAGAGTCAATTTAAATGATGGCTGGTGGGTCTACTAAAAATGAGTTTGAATGTGATTGGCTAATTCAGAACACAGCCACATTCCCAGTTTTAAGAGGGTGTGCACACTTATACAAACAGGTTATTGTAAGGTTATATCTTTCATTTTTTCCCCTCAAATAATTCAGTTTGTTTTTCAATGGAATTGTTCACATTATACAATCCCCTCCAAAAGTATAGGAACGGCAAGGCAAATTCCAGTGTTTTTGTTGGTCACTGAAGACATTTGGGTTTTAGATCAAAAGATGAGTATGAGACAAGAGTTCAGAATTTCAGCTTTAATTTCCTGGTATTCACATCTAGATATGTAAAACAACTGTATTAGACCACAGGAGTTTTAGGTGAGCAAAATTAGAGGAACAAATAATCTTAAAGTAAATAACATTAAATTTTTGGTGGCATAACCCTTGCTTGATTGACTTGGCCAGTCTATAACCTTCCACTTTTTTCCCCTGATGAATTCCTTTGCTTTGTTGGCTGTGTGCTTTGGGTCATTTTCCTGCTGCATGATAATCTTCCTCCCAATAAGTTTCAATGTATTTCTCCCTAAATTGGCAGACAAAGTGTTTCTGTACACTTCTGAATTAATTCTGCTGCTACCATCATAAGTTACATTATCAATATATATTAATGAGCCTGTTCCAGAAGCAGCCATGCACACCCAAGCCATGACATTACCTGCCACCATGCTTCACAGATGAGCTTGTATGCTTCTGATCATAAGTAGTTCCTTTCTTTCTCCACACTTTGGCCTTTCCATCACTTTGGTAGAGATTAATCTAGGTCTCATCAGTCCATAAGATTGTGCTCCAGAACTTTTGCAGCTCATCTCTGTACTCTGCTAATTTAAATTTGGCCTTCTGATTCTTACTGCTGATGAGTGGTTTGCATCTTTTGTTGTGGTCTCTATACTTCTGCTCTCTGAGTCATCTTCAAACAGTGGATTGTGATACCTTCACCACTGCACTGTGGAGGTCGTTGGTGATGTCACTTACTGATGTTTTGGGGGTTTTCTTCACAACTCTCACAATATTTCTGTCATCAACTACTGCTGTTTTCCTTAGCCGACCTGTTCGACGTCCGTTGCTCAGTACACCAGGAGTTTCTTTCTTTTTCAGGACATTCCAAATTGTTGTGCTTGCTATGTCCAATATTTGTCCAATGGCTCTGGTCAATGTTCCTTCTTTTCTCAGCTTGACAATGGCTTGCTTTTCTCCCATAAACAGCTCTCTGGTCTTCATGTTGGTTTATCAAGAAATGCAGTCTTTATACGTTTAAACCAAGAATGGAAACTTAGACTAGTCATGCTGAGCTATTGAATGTTTGAACAATCAACCTAAAAGGCAGCACCTGGGCAACAAGAAACATCTGTCAGTCACATGTTCCAAAACCTTTGCTCACTTGAAAATTATGTGGGTTCAAACAAAGTGTGGTATATCCCGAGTTGTTTAAAACATCTAGATGTGAATTTCAGCTTTCATTTCCTGGTATTCTGAACTCTTGTCTCATACTCATCTTTTAATCTTAAACCCATATGTCTTCAGTGAACAACAAAAACAAAGGAATTTGCCTTACCATTCCAATACTTTTGGAGGGGACTGTAAGTAAAAATTAAAGCTGAAAAAGTTCTGACATGAAATTCCCAAGTATAAATCCCTATTTATCAATGGGGCACTGAATAACAAAGCATCATCCTACACAATGACATTCTTCTAACATGTCACATAACATCGACATAGTAAGAATTAAGAAATATATAAAGCAAAAATATAGCAATAGATATAGAATCCACATATGTGTAAATTAGCAGTAATTTTCAAAGCTAGGCAAAGAAACCTATCTTCACATAGCTTGTGGAGGTTAAAGTTCTGGCTCACTGCAATGACATCACTGCCAACATCACATAGAAGCTGTGTATGGTGTCTATAGGAAATAGTTTGTTAGTGCCAGTTTGAATTCAGAAAAATATATGCAATGCAACAGATTACTGAATGGTGTTTGAAGTGTGTTGGAATAGTTTTTCATATGCAATGCAGCTTTGCGATAGCGCTACAAACATTTCCAATCATTAATTTCGAGGAGGCCAATAACACTAATTACAGACTGAGACAGGGCTGAATAATGGTGTCAGGCTTGGGTGTAGTGGAGAGGAGGAACCAGGTGCAGGCAAAGGGTGGCAGTCGATGCAAATCTTTTAATTGAAGAAAGAAACACTGAGTACTTTGAATAAACTGAAATAAAGCAAAACAAGTAGACAAACCTCAACACTGACATGACCGCAAACTGTGGCATGGAACAATAACCGACAAATGAGGGGAGCAGAGAAGAAACATTTAAACACATACTGATGACTTAAATGGGACCTGGTGTCAGTGACAATTGGAGACAAGACAAATGAAGGATACCGGGGTGAGTTCATGAACCATGGGAAACCAGGAAAAAGTGGGAGATAACGGAGCTGTCCGTCACATCACCATCACAAATGGATTGAACTTTGGACGAACTATCCCTTTAATGTTTTATCTAACAGCATCTAACTGACCAGTGCCATTTCCTGTTAAAAAAATTATAATAAGCAGTTTGCCTTTGTTCATCTAAATTGAAGTGTTCGTTTTGTTGCAGGGATAGTTCACCAACATTACACAATGGACTATCGGTTTTCTTACTTTGTAAGCCTTCTATAACAACATATGACAGCAGCAGAGTTTTTTGCAACATTTTAGCATTTCCTAAATTAAATGATTTTATAATTTTTTTGCTAACCATGTTAAAATAATCTGCACGTTGCTTTGTTAAGGTTCACAATACATTTTAAATACTTACTTGGATAATAATGTTATATCAGCTTATTGAATTCATGGGATTTGTGAAACTAAACAGTACGAGGGAACCCAAAGCATGGACTGCTGTTATACCTACATAAGCTGCTTATAGGGTAATTAAATCAATTGGTCATTTTGTAACTTGCAATTTACAACCAGGGCTCTTCAAGGAAATGCCATTATTTCCATCTCCTTGTTTGAGAGCCAAGTATTAATACTTCCTGCCTTCTGATCCTGGTCAACAGATTTACACCAGCGAAGGCAGTGCAACAACCTGAGTACCTTTGGGGAAACGCTGTGAGAGAGGCTGTGGGGAGGAAAAGGGGAGGAATAAAGGCTTCCTTCCAATAAGCATTAATGAAGCGATGTGTGCCACAGAGCAGAATTACTGAGCAAACAGAACAGACCTCTGCTTCCTCTGTTCACACAAATGCTCAACACATTTTTAAGCACAAAACAATAATGGTGTATTAAAAACAAGACAGAGAGAGGAGAGAATGATAGAGAACTGTTTCCCACAGTCCTTAAAAAGCAGTCAGACTGGAAAAACAAAATCTGTAAAAAACACATCTCCACAATGAGGTTTCTATTTGGCGTCTATTGTTTTTTTACTTTTAGTCTATACTGTAAGGGGTTCCTGTTATGTAACACAGAGTATGTATAGAGGCCAAGACCACTCTTTTTATTATACAAAAATACTTTATTGTGCACAAGGCAAATGCCTTGTCTGAATAGCCATAGATCAGGTCTATGACATAGTGTTTATGTTGTCAGTCTACTTTTGGGACATTTGTTTTGGGGCAAAACTCTGAAACCAAATCAAAACACAAGAACAAACCCAACCTGGTAACAATTCATTTTTAAAATTAGAAGACGTTCAGTGTGACTAGGAACCTGGAGGAGCACTGCCAGAGTCATACAAAATGACCTCCAGCGGTCAACTGGTTTGCATGTCAGGAGTGCATACAGGTACGTGGGGGCTATACACACAACTGAATCACATTATGAGTTGTAGTGATGAAATTCAAACAAGTGATTTTCAAGTGTAGTGATTTTCAGTGTGAGTTTTGAATGCAGCCCTCAATCGCTTGGTGATTTTGGTTTACATTGACCATTGTTACATCGTTTAATTCTCAACAAATTACACAGTGTACAGTAAACATTTTGATCTTTAATATATTTCCTTAATCGAAACCCGATTTTTTTAATTTTTTTTGAGCAGGGTATATATAATTTTGAAATTTGTTTTCAGGGAGAACATTGTTGTATCCATCAGATCCATTTTCTTCTGGCTAGCTGTCCCAGCTAAACAGACAATAACCTAGACCTGGAGGCTGTTTATAGAGGAGATCATCGTTTGTATCCATCAGTTATTTTGCTTTTTTCTGGGCTGCATTTCTGTTAGGAAGGTACCTGTGAAATATGCATTACAAATAATTGTGTAACCACTGCCAAATTTTGTTCTCATTGAATTACACAATGTACAGTAAAGATTTAGATCTTTAATATATTTTGTCCATTGAGACCCGATGTGAGATTATTTTTTGAGCAGTGTATTATAACAGCTTGACAGTGGAGTAACAATTATATAATACAGACAATAATTTGGGCTCTCACACTGGTAAGAGCATTTGACCAGTAGATTAGTCCCTTAGCTTGCAAGGTAACCTAAATCTGACTTAATGCTTGCAAGCTTGTTAATCCTAATTGCAGCCGGGAAAATGCAGCAAATGACAATGTGTTCTCTGACAATTTCTATATATTTTTTATTAAAAACAACACCATTCATGTGATAACTTAATTATATCCACTGGAAATGTGTTAGATGTGTTAGTGTTGTGATTATCATTGTACCACAACAGACAAAATGTAAATTCATAGTGCAGAAAAAAATACATCCATAGTTCACCATAGTATAAAATGCCTAAAATTACAATCAGGAGCACCAAAACAGGTGCAAATGATTAGCCAAATCATTAGAGTACATTGGGAGGGTCCAGTTATCCATAAAGATTAGACACTTGCTCTGGTTAGGTCAAAGCTATAGGATGATAACACGCCAATATCAGAAGAGCTCAAAGAACTAGGTCAAAGACTCTTTGTTTGGCAAAAACAGAACAATACCTATAAACCAAGGAACCTGATACCAATGGTAGAACATGGAGGCCGTGCCACTATGGTTTAGGGCTCCTTGGCTGCCTGAGAGCGAGGTCAACTTGCCATCAACGATTCAACCATAAATTCCATACTGTTAAAATAATTCTTGATGCGAATGTGAAGCAATCTGACTACAAAAAAAGGAAGAAGGCAAGTTCTGCTGGCCCACCATTTGAAAGGATGAATGTTGTTTCCCAGGCTGGATTAGATCCATGGTTTACTATGTGACAGACTCTGGTCATTAACCACAATGCTATTAAAACAGTGGGTCTGGGTGCACCTATATGTGTGTAGAGATGTGGTGTCTGTTTACTTGCATTGTCAAATCAATTAGTTGAAACTCCACAGTTCCTTACACTAGTTAAAATCCAAACCAACAACTGATATAACAGGATCGCTACACTACATTCAACATTAAATTAGAAAAGATGACTGTACATGGCTAGCTAATAGCTAGACAGTATCTATAATGACAACAATGACTCTAATCACTCCCTGGCTGGTTAGTTTCTTTAGAAAACAAATAGACAATTGAACAGCTAACCACTACGCCAAGTGAACTATGCTAGTTAAAGAAAATGAGAGCAAAACAAACAAATCCTAATGCCTATGTCATGGCTGGGAAGGCAGGACACTGAACTGACAAACTGAACAAAAAATAACGAGTAGAACCGTGAACTGAAGGGCAGAAAACACAGAGCTAACTCAAACAAATTACCACCAACCAAAGAAAAAACAGGGCAACTTAAATAGGGTCCCCAATGTGAGAAAACAAGACGCAGCTGTCTCTAATTGGGGAGGGAGAACAGAAAGTAGTACCGAGAGGCACCCCTGCGGTCAGGTCCTGACTGTGGCCCCCAGGCGCATGGAGATGCCTAAAGGCCCCCAGCTAGGACCTGACAGCCTAATTTGTATGGTCCGTGATGAGGATCAAACCCCAGTCACCACCGTGACAGTACAGGTCTCTAACCATTACGATAAATTGGGGATGACACACTAATAGCTTTACAGTATCTATAATGAAAACAATGACTCAAATCACTCCATGTCTTTTTCGTTTCTTTAGAAAACAAAGTCGGGCCAACAAATGCTCATCATCATAATGTTGTCAACTTAAAGTAGTTTACTTAATCATAAAGTAGTTCTGTACAAAAGCAAATACTTTTTTATTTAGGCAGTATTACTTAATGTATTTACAATAAAAAAATCAACTTCTACATTAAGCTATTTATTTTAGACCTACCATGTGTCAAATTATCTGATACAAACACGTCATTATAATGATACTCTTTGCGAAAGTAAAACTAACAGCGTATTCCGTGGATGGGTAGAACTCCGCTGCCAGTCATTCAAATGAATGAAACAACTGTTCAATTGAATGATATAACTGAATGAGTCCGTCGTTCACGAGTCATATTTGTCAGACCGCGCAAGCGGTGATTGAGTGAGTGACTGAATGGACTAACTATGCCTTGTTAAATAGCGGTGTTTAGAAAAGCGGACCTGTGAACTCAGGCCAGCTGGCAGTCTTGCCTGGGCCCGTTCCCAGATTTCTCCTTTTCTCTTGCTCTTACCATCTTTTATGTAACTCAAATATTACATATTTTTTCCACAAATAGACAATTTTTTTAATTATTCCATAACTTAATGAGGGCCCAGTTTTGGGCCCCCCCTACCCGGGGCCCGAGGTACGTTTCCGTGCATGCATTTTGGGTCAGGATAGACAAACACATTTTGCTGTATACCGTAATATTGTGACTGTTTCTGGCATGGAAAATTTCATCTTCAGCTTTCCTAGCTATTGCAAAATTTTTAAATAGATACTAGTAAGCCTATTGCTGGCAAATAAGCAGTTAAAACAGCCAGTGGCAAAAGCCATACAGTTCATAGATGCTATGATGGAGGTAAACTAAATAAGAAACGTTAGTCAGTTTAACACAATGCTCAATGGTGTCTAGTGACTGCTAAAACATGTAACGTCATGGCATAGTGGTTAATGACAGTGCCTCTGACTTGGAAGACCTAAGTTTGCTTGTTGGGTTTTTTGTTTCATGACATCAGTAATCAACTGACTATATTAATTATTATAGTCTGCGATCAATTATCCGTTAAAAACATGTCTTTATGATGTTCCTGCCTTGATCTATTTTTCTCTGCGAATGTACATAGATGTTGATCAGAGAACTGAGCTGGAGGACCGGGTATGAAGCAAGTGATCATGTTGTGGAAATCCGCTGTCAAACGTTCAAATGAACGATACAATTGAACGAGTCACTAGAAAATAAGACTCGTTAGTCCTGTGTCACTAAAAAGATTTGTTCAAAACGAATGAATCACATACGAACTACACATCACTACCAATATACAGTTCAATAGCTAACCACTATGCAATCAGTCAGTTGGGCAGGCAGGCAGGCACTCAGAGACAGTTGCTTTTCTTTGCCAGCTGCGCATACGCAGTCAAGCAAAAAGCTGGAGCAGATCCAAACATGAATCTTGCATTAGGATAACAATCCACAACATATGCAAATGAACGGCTCAAACAAATATATATAATTGTCATGGTATCTTTGCACTATGGAATGGTCGAATCAAAGCCTAGACCTCAATCCTATCGAAATGATGTGGGGGCCATGCATGCAGAAAAATGACAAATATGACACAGCTCAGTTACGTACATTATATGACACAATAATGTAAAGTGGGCAAATATTGATTCAAGTTGATGAAAGAGAAACATTTGACCAGAAACAGCAATAATAAATAATTTCACGAAGGGAGCAGTACTAGTTATTTATGCTAGAGAACTTTTTCAGCCCTATGAAATTGCCTTTCTGATGATTTTCATGCCATAAATGGTTTCTACGTTTTTTATGTCATTTGATACATTTGTCCAAAAAAGGCAACTTTCCAGTGGCTGTACTTTTTTACGACTGTAAAATGTTATGTTTTGTTGGGAGCCACGCATCTGTTGAGTAGAGTAAGTAAGCACAATTTAAGGAAAGACATTTTACAGTGAATAAAAAATTATACATTTTGCCCAACAGAAGTTTCAATTATAAGTAAAAAAAATAAGTAACTGTGCTCAGCAGAGGTTATTAGGAAGTGTCCCACTGAATCTGGAAATTTCATTTTCACAAGTGACACTGATAGCTCAGTTACATACATTTTACAAAAATATTAGGGCATTATGGGCAAAGCGTAAACCAGGTCAGTACAGTTCAGCTTGACTTGGCTCAGATCAGTACTGTGAGTGTTATAAGAGTCTATTAATTGGTGTGGGGCTGGCTGGTCAAGGGGCACTGGTATCTCAGCTATTTGGGGGCAGCTTAGTAAGAATCCAGGAGCGTAGTAGCTCCATTTCTGGCCCTGAAAGCTGGTGTTGGAGGCCTGAGAATGAATGGAAGGAGGCCATCATCCCAGCCTTCTTCAGTAGGGCCATAGTATCTTCCCCCCATTTATGGGATACCAGCTCGTCCCTGGTTCCGTGACACTGAAACAGTTCTGGGAGGGGGCTACCAGCTGCTGCTCTCTTCTCCACTGCCTATCAGGGGGCAGAAGACCTGGTCAGACACTCCAATGTTGCTTACTAGCAGTTTATTACATTTACCCCATGTCTCTGAGTTCAGACACCTGATGAACGCAAAAGACTGGCACAGTATTATTGTATTAGGACTGAATTGCCCTTTGCTGAAGTGCACTTATCGGGAATCGACTACACTATAACATGGTGCAATATAGCATCACTCCTCTGTTAAAGTGTCCTTTAAAAAGGACAGTTAAGTAGATGGTAGATGTAATAAATGAATCTGATCGGGATAGTTTGATAAAGACTGACTTACTCGGTACACTGCAGAGCCTTTGTTAAGGAAGCTGGACAGTGCAAAGACTCCTGCTACATCAGGTTGGTAGCGGCATGCTAGGTGGAGGGCCATTGCTCCGCCCATAGAGAAGCCCCCTACAGAAGAGGGAACAAGTCAGAACAAAACATGTTACTGTACTGGGTCCATTAGCACTTGGAAGTTATTTGAATTTTTGACCTCTAAACTATCAAGAAATCAAATCATGATTAGGTAAGGCATTCATAAAATGTTGCCCTTGCAGATCATTTGCCTCATGCAACACTATGTAATTATATAAAGTTGGGGGTGACCAAAATGTTTTTTTATGGCTGATATTAATCCGGATTGTTAGGGATCAAGGAGACCAATTACTAATATTTGGGGCCAATATACTGCACTAAGACCAAACCATAAAATGCAGAAATGAAAATTGCACAAAGACCAAACCTCATGAAATGCATTTAAACATGTTTAATTAAATACTAGAAAACAGAATGATTAAACTGTCAGGGAAAATCACTTTTGCTAGAAGGCTACAACAAAACATTATTTTATCCACTTCCAGTGGAATAATGTTAGTCCACAATGTCTTGTCATCATGTAATAAGATTATAATGATATGAATTATAATGTTATTTTTGTTACAACTACTTATGAATATTGGATCCAACAATCCAATAATAATTATTGGCACACCATGCTCCACATTTCTAAATGTAATTTATTTATTGTTGTGAAATTAAACAATATACTAAAATTGCTAAACTAAAATATAATATTTAAATGACAAAATGTAACACATGTTGAAGGTAGTTTAGAGTTTGCACTATACACTGATGAGCCAAAACATTATGAACACTCTCAGGTAAAGCGAGTTACATTGATCATCTTAAACACGGGCATGTCATAGTCTGGGTAGATCAGATGGTATCCGAACAACCAGTTCTCAACTTTTTGTATTCAATTCGAAATGGGTAGGAGTAGGGCCTGAGCGACTTTGGCAAGGGCCAAATTATTATGGCCAAATGACTGGGTTAGAGCATTTCTGAAACGGCAAGGATTGTGAGGTACTCCCAGTCAGCCGTGGGGAGTACCTACCAACATTGGTCCTAGGAGGGACAAACCACAAACTGGTGAAGAGTCTCATGGATGTGTGAGAGCAATGAAAGATATTCCATCTGGTCCGAAACAACAAAAGGTCTACCGTGGCAAAAGGCGTTGCCCTTGCCTCCAAATTCCTCAGATCTCAGTCGACTGAGCATCTGTGGGATGTGCTGGACCAACAAGTCCAATCCACGGGGGCTCCACCTCGCAACCTACAGAACTTGAAGGATCTGCTGCTGACATCTTGGTGCCAGATACCACAAGACACCTTCAGGGGTCTTGTAGAGTCCACGCCTTGGCGGGTCGGTGCTTTTTTGGCGCACGTGAAGGACCAACCGCATATTTGGCAGGTGGTCATAATGATTTGGCTCATTAGTGTATTTACACAGTGTTCCCCTTATAATATGAATATTGGAAAAAAACATTTTGCACCTTAAATGTACACCTTAGAAAAAATGTATCTGCTTGACAATCAAGCGTCAACATATGACCTCCACTTTAAACAAGAAAAAACACTGAGTCGGCAAAAGCGAAGCCATTTGGATATATAAATGTAATTCTATAAGGCCACACTGTCTAAATGAATAAATAGATTTAACTTCCCCATAGGCCATATGAAAACTCTTACACAAGAACACGGAAACCGAGGGGAAGTCATTCAAGAATGGTTCAAGCCCTTAATGCCCTTGATTGTAAACAAACAATAATATGGATGCACACGTTCCACTAGGTCGGGCTTGGCACTTCCCATCCTTGGAAAATCCCTTTGGGCCTTGGAATCGGAGCCTCATCCAGCCTGTGTCTTGGCCAGGTGGAGATGAAAAAAGTCAAAGGCAAAACCTGCAGCTCATCTGCCCTCCCAATAAAGGCTGAAATCAAAGTATGTCCACTCAACTCAAGACAAATTGTCTCCCTAAATGAAACGGAGCAAAATATATGCAAACAATAAACACAAAGTGTCATATTTTGGACTCAAAGATAAGGGGGAGTCATACACTTGTATTTCTTTTAAAACAATTTCTCAAACAAAAATATTTTTATTGAGTAGTATGATTTGGATCACAAATCTTGTTGCCCAGCAACAACAAAGAATTGGTTGCAGGACCATCGCAGACTCAGAAATCCAATTGAAAACCTGTCGTAGGAATTTAAGGAGGAAGATTATCAAGGAACTTGAAATGTGCTGCATAGAGAAGTGGTTCAAGATCCCTCAAAAAGTGTGCGGCAGCCTTGTTAGACTTACAAGTAGAAGCTCAGTGCTGTTACCTACTCCGGGTTAAGACTTCACAAAATATTGATTGAAGAGATTCCAATATAAAAAAGAATGTTTTCTTAGAAAATTATCATACTAGTCATTGAAAGGTTTTGTATTTGAGAAATTACTGTGTTGAAATAAAAGTATATAGCTCCTCCTTATGTTAGAGCACAAAACATGACTCATTGTTTTTTGTTGTTTATTTTTTTACATTCACTATTGCTTAATTTTTATGAAGGGGGTCAACATTTCTTGAGTTGACTATATATCTGCAAATTGAAGAATGCTGTAAAGCTGGAATATTTGTGTGTGCTATCCTGATGTTTAGAAAATGTATACAAGTCTGAAAACGAAGTAAGCTCTAATGCAGTGTTTCTGAAATCTGGATCAAATTCCTGCCAGTCAGGGGCATATACCTCGATGATTGTATTGACCTTTCATTTACAGAACAGGAGTTACGCAAATATCCGCCACTGTTAGCGGTTGGCACATTGTGCACTTTCTATTGTAATCTAATTTGACGGTAGATGTTGAAAGGTTTGAGCTATTAGCTATTATGAGCCCTTAAAAGTATGACTGTGGAACATGTATAGCACTGTGGGTCAAGGTTTGGGTGTAGTGGTGAAGACAAACCGGGCATAGGCAAAGGGTGGCAGTCAATGCTAATCTTTACTTTAAAATAGAAACACTGAGCACTTTAAATGAACTGAAACAAAGCAAAACAGGTAAATGAAAACGGAAACTCACCACCGACATGAATGCAACTGTGACATGGAACAATGACCGACAAATGAGGGGAGCAGAGGAGAAACACTTAAACATATACTGATGACATAATTGGGACCTGGTGTGCGTGACAATTGGAGACAAGACAAATGAAGGAGACCGGGGTGAGTTAATGAACATTGGGAAAACCGGGAAATGCGGGAGATGACGGAGCTGTCAATCACCTCCCCATCACACTGTTTCCCTTTATGATGCTCACAAGCTGTGTAGGACACATTAAAAGACTCTGGGGCAAATTGGCAAAGCAATGCATGTCTTATTTCCTACAGTCAATTATTACTTTATCATCCCTGATATTCATGAAATTCACATATCATCCTCAGGAGGCATTGGATGTATCATTCAGATTTCTATTTGATTTACCAAATTAAACTTTTTAGGTATTTACGTGTTTCTCATTTGGCATTCATCATTGTTTTCATTAGCTCCAATGTGTCCTAAATACACTGCTCAAGAAAATTAATGCAACACGAAATCATCACAGTATAACACCAAGTCAATTAAACATCAGGGAGACCAATCTGTCCATTTAGTAAGCATAAGACAACCCCCAAAAAGGGAATGGTTTTGCAGGTGGTGGCCATAAGCAATTTCTCTCTCCTTATCCTTCCTGACTGATTCTTCTCTAGTTTTGCATTTTTCTAGTGTCCTTGTTACTACTGGTAGCAAGAGGAATTTGGCTTAGGGAATGTGGCCCTCTTAGGGAGTTTTTCCCAGCCACTGAAGTTCATCACTATTGTTGTTTGCTCCCTGGGGTTTAAGGCTGGGTGTTTTGTGAAAGCAATTTGTGACAAATGCTGATGTAAAAAGGGCTTTATAAAATAAATTTGATTGATTGATTGAAGTACCTGCAGCCGATTCAGGTTGCACAGGTACTCCATCACCAGGATGGCACATCCATATGTCCCATCACAAGAAGGTTTGCTGTGTCTCACATTACAGTCTCAAGAGCAAGGAGTAGATTCCAGGAGACGGGCCGTTACACAAGGAGATCTGGACAGGGCTGTAGAAGGGCACCCACATAACGCAATTTGGAACAGCATGTGATTTCAATGGTTTACTTAGATTTTCATGTGAATTTCAATCCAGCCGTCAGTCGGTTGGTGACTTTGGTTTCCATTGACCATTGTTGCATCATTTCATTCTCAACTAACTACACATTGTATAGTAAATATTTTGATCTTTAATACATTTCCTTAATTGAAACCCAATGTGTGATTTATGTGTTCCCTTAATTTTTTTTTGCATCCATCAGCTTCCTTTTTTTCTGGCTAGCTGTCCCAGCTAAAAAGACAATAACCTAGACCTGGAGGCTGCTTTTAGGGGAGATCATCGTTTGCTTCCATCAGCTATTTTGCTTTTTTCTGGGCTGCATTTCAGTTAGGAAGGTACCTGTGAAATATGCATTGCAAAGTGTAACCACTGCCTAAAAATTGTTGTCTGAAATGCAAAGACCAAAACGGAATTCCATACACGATACAACCTTTGTCTCAACAATACAACAGCGAGTTAAACTTGGCATGAGAGCTGAGGCACCATGACGACAACAAAATCTAACTGAAATGTCATTGGTTGCTCATCGAGAGGTAAGCAACAGAATGGGTCAATGTTGAAAATATTTTTACTTTGAGTACAATGTTGCACTTAGGGTTGAGATGCACCTAGGTTACGCCGGTTATAGTTTCATTCAATATTGAGTTTTGGTTTAGTATCTGATCATTTACTTTTAACATCTGAAAGGGGTAAATACATTTTTTAGGGCAATGTATAGAGCAGACATTGTTTAAAAAGCATATATTTCAGGGTTTTTGTTTTCAGGGGAAGGTGGAGGTCAGCAAAGGCATGTTTTTAAAGCTTTGTTGAAGGGCGGACAATCCACTGTTCATTGAGGGTTCAGTGTAATACAAGATAATGTAATTGGGATGAAGGTGGATGCGAGAGTGACCAGTGCAAGGGCAACATCCTTAATGTAAACAGTGAATAGGTTATTCACAAGAGTAAAACATTCATTTTGACTTTTATTGTAAAAGAAAAATACATACTCTCAAGTTTTCAAAACTAAAAGCCATTTGGATGTCTGGACATTATGCAGTATGGAATACTTAAATATCAATTTTCATGGAAATGTATTTTCTGACATTAGCATACAAAACACAAAAAACATCTGATATTCCATGTAGATCAGATTTTTTTTTAATTACTCCCCCATTCACTTGTAAATTTTTTCATAATCAAAGTCATTGCTGTGTACATTCAGACTGTGTATTTCACCTGTGTTTGTCCTATGGCCCTCTGTCCTGCAGGTTGATGACCAATGGAATAAAACTGGATAAAACATAAATATATATATCACATACACACATAACTAACTAGGCTACTGTTACTGGATCTGTGTGACTCATTCAGATTTAGTTCTTGGTCTTATCTTTGCCCTAGGCATGACTTTGTTTCTCCATGACCCCCCTGAATTTCTTGTGCCCCCACCAAACATTTGCTTGATGTATAACCTCTCTTTGTATTCTCACCCCCACCCCCTTCATACCCAAACTCACTCTTGGACTCAGTGTTCTGAACTCCCTCTGTCACGATATAAAATGAAGAATGCAAGTTATCAGGTTTCTTTATCCTTTTATATGCTGCCAATTATGAACCGAAAAGTATTTCTGGAGGGATATCTCGGGTTCTGCAAACACTTTTTCCAAAATATTTTGGTTATCAGATTTGAGTATAAATAACAATGACATTGAAACTGCTTGGATTAAGTGCCGTAAACATTATGGTAGAACGTAGGTAAGTGTTCCCGCAGGAAATTTGTGGGGGGCCATTGTCAGTTTTATGGCCCTGTAAGAGAACAAATGATTGCCATTCCTGAAAGGGGAAACCGATGGGAACGGTGGGAAAAGGGTTAACCTACAAGCCCTGAAATATATAAATATACAGAAATAGTTGTGAGGAGAAAAAAAAAGAGCTGCGCATTTGTGTGAAAGGCCCAGTGTGTAAGGCCAGAAAAGCCCCTGAACTCCGCTCCAGAGAAAGTGATTCAAAAAACACATGTTCCTGGGAGACTGCAGAAATATTATCTTCCTAAATCATAACATTTTGTCATTAACTATAAATACTCATTGGAGTCACTCGGCACGCCGGAGAAACGGAGTGGTCTGTACCCTGAGTCCACTTCCAGGGCTAACAGACTGACAAGCGCCAGAACTTTCCACGGAAAACGTTTTTCAAGAAAAAGGCAGCTGCCACAAGCTTTTGTGTTTGTTTTTTACTCTTCGAAAAACGCAGGGATCCGTGGGGAAATCGCAGAGGGGCCATCACACACGCTCTCATGACGTAACACATGGGCTCACACGAATGCACAACACTATATAACTGCACAGCAGTGGCAAATTGAACAAGGTTAAAATGGCAATTAATGGACAAAAGAGTTAGTTAATGTGAATTGTTGAATATACCAGTAAGTCAGTGAAATCTGATGAAATAAAGGAAGAACTCAAGGGAATTTTTTTTTATTTGTGAGGCAAATTAAAGTGTGTGAACTCCCCCCATCATTTGCCCCATCTGACAGAATAATGGGTACTTTCCCAGATGCTCCCTGTGTGCCTAGATATGCCCAGATGTCCCTAGATGTGTGAGATTTAAGATGGGTTTGCGAACGTGTGCTGACTTAAGAGTCCATTTCCATCAAATATGTTTTTTTCTTTCTAGGTTGAAGAGAGAGCATTTTCCACTTCGGACAGCTTTAGCTGCCAGAATGTCTTAAGCTACCATTACTCATGTGGAAATTAATACAATTATTATTATGTACGGTACTTTATGTTACCCAATAAGCACTGTGTAAAAATAAAAAAGGTTTAAAAAAAAGTCACATTTTCCAGAAAAATTCACCAGCATTTTGGCTACTGCTAGGATGCTTCATGCAAATTTTTTATGAACCATTCAAAGGGCTTTCCCAGAAGTGTAGGTGGTGCGTAATAACCAGTAAACACAAGAAAGATGTGATGGGTCTGAACTCCTAAAGAAGACTCTCTAAAACTTTTTTATTCCATGGACTAGAAAATGATGGGCTTCTACTTGTAATTTCTTCTACACTAACAACACAATTAGTTGTTTATCAAACCCAAAATATGGTACATGAAGCAAATGTGCTTTCTAGTAGATCAATATTGATGAAATAGATTACATTAAATGAAGTTTCTTATCACTGTTTAATAATAGTTACACCATCTGTGTCCTTCTCATTTGTCAAAGTCTTATTAATTTTAAGACACAAAATGTGATCAATTTTAAGACACCTATGTGGCGCCCCTACCTAGCAGAGATGGGGGTGCTGCCCACTGATCATGTATAGGACACATTAGACTCAAAAACTGGTGACATCTCCTTTAGACTGCAGCCAAACATTTCCTGTAACTATGGATCAGTCTCTCAGCTTGGGAATTTCATCCCACTCTTAGCAGAGCTGCTTTAGCTCTGTGACATTTTTATTTTATTTCAACATTTTTTTCTTCAACCTTTCTGATATAGTCTTGCTTGTTTGATTCTGATCACTGTCTCGCTGCATTACCCAGATATTTGAGCTTCAGCTCATGGACAGATGGCCTGACATTCTATTGCAGAATTCTCTGGTACAAAGCAGAATTTACAGTTCCTTTCATGATGGCAACTTCTGATGACAACTTCTGATACAGCAAAGCATCCCCAAACCATGACACTGCCACCACAATGCTTGACTGTTTGTATGAGTTTTTGTACGAGGTTCTCTCCAGACATATCGATTCACCCACAAAATTCCAGTTTCTACTTATCTAACTCAAATGTATATATAAAGCCCTTTTTACAACAGCAGTGCACACAAAGGCCTTTTACAAAACACCTAGCCTGTAACGGCAGGGGGTGAGGAAAGGGAGCCAGGCAGAGTGCATTTACCTACACTGACTGATAGGATGATTGGGACCTGGTGTACATGATAATGGGAGAAAAGACAATGAATGAGTCCGGGGTGAGTTCACGAATGAATGGGAAACTGTGAGCGCACGGCACAACAACCTTTGCCTTCACTGTACCGTGACAGAGCCTGAAACCCCATGGAGTACACAACAACAGTGTTGATGCACAGTGGCTAGGAAAAACTCCCTAAAATGGGGCAAAACGTAGGAAGAAACCTAAAGAGGAACCAGCTCTGACTGTAGTTTTGTTGACCCTTTCCAGATTGATATAGATCAACAAGTGTTTTCTACCAAAATTTATTTTGATAGTGGTATGATGTGGACTTGGAACCTTTGCGCTAACAACTTCAATCTGAAGGGCCAACATTTCTGTGATTCAGATTTACAGTGACTGACTGACTGACTTTTGTTAAATAGCATAGTGGTTAGAGATGCAGACTTGCAAACAATAAGTCCTGCGTTTGAATCTCGTCACACTCAAAACAAATTTTTGCATTAGGATGCATTTTTCCAGATAGACAAAACTTTGCTGGCTACAAACTTCAGCAGCTGCGTTATAGTAAGCCAAAACTAAAATAGTTTATGTTATATTGCAACTAGTTCCCGTGGCTTTTCGAAGTACGCATCCATGCATGCTTTTTGTGGTAGTATAGGCTATTGGGGGGAGTAAAAGAGTAGGGGTTTCCACGATTCTCCTGTCTTTTCACCTGATGAAAAAGTCAGTTATGTCAGCTACAGTAATTGTATCAATGTAATTCACCAATGAAAGAAAAACAAGCATTGTGGTGCCATGCAATGAAATAGCTTTTGCAGTTCATCTTTAGTCTCGCTAGAAACTGTTCAATTATCATGAATATTCTAATTAGTAAATTAGTAGATACTAGTAAGCCTATTATTGGCTAATTTGCTGTTAAAACAGCCAATGGCAAGAGTCATACAGATCATAGATGCTATTTGTGGTGGAGGTAAACTTAATTATAAACGTTCATCAGTTTAACACAATACTGTCTAGTGAAATATTCAAACTTGGTGTGAGGTAAATTGCAAGACAATATTAACTAATGTCGAGATATCAACACAGAACAAATATATAGCTCAAATCAAGTGAGGGCAAAAACAATTATCAGTTTTAATTGCGGGCCTGCTGAACTTGACTTGCCTGGTTCCTTTTCTGGTTTTGAGCAATCATTATAACGTATTTTGTGCTATCCGATTTGCAATTATGCCCTTGACTTGATGTAACAATACATTTGTAAGAAAATTGGATAGCACCCTAAAAACAACAGCACACTGTCTGGTACTTCATTTTGCATAATTCTGATTGTAGAAAAGAATGTATTGTTGTTACCAGAAGAAAGAAAATCATGATTTATAATTTAACATCGATGTGGTGTCAGTACCTATGATTATCTTGTTTTTCGGTATTCCTGCCCTGATCTCCTCCTGAATAACCATTCCGAGGGAGGTGGCCATGATGTCTATAGACTCCAAGTTCTCTGGAGAGTCCTGTGATATCCTGTAGCGGTCGAACCACACGTTCGATAGAGCCCCTCGCATGGGGGTGTATGGACTGGGGATAGAACAATATTTAAAGATTGGTTAAGAAACGGGAGAGAGACCATGTGAGGTACATGGAAGAATGAGAAGGCATATTCACTTTCTATGCATAGATTATTAATCTTAGCCTGGTTGTGTGCACATTTTGTTATTTCAATTGCAGTCCAGGGCCAGTACTCGGGAATCATCTGGTGTCAACGGATCAGGCACCCACGGCCCAAATAGTAGTATTCTGATCTCAGATCCACATTGAGATACTTTATAAACACTGGCCCAGGTGTAACACCTGTCTAGGTTGACTGAGTTACTGTTGATGATTGTTGAATAATTGTGTCTCTGTGTATTAACAGGTTTCAGCAACTTGACTGGAGGCTGTGTATTGCAATACATAACATTTAAGTAATTTACCAGACACTATTATCCAGAACAACATACAGTTATTGTGTACATTTTCACTTCTGTTGTTCTTGTATTGGCCCCCCATGGGAAATTAAGCCAGAACCCTGGCATTGTACTATCCATTACCAACACTGGATCCATAACATACATCCACATTTACCTGGCTGGGGCAGTGGGATAGACCACTCTGATGTGTGGAAAATCCAAGTCTGGCATCAAAACATCTTTCACCCATGCTCTCACTCCTTGCCCCGTGTCTCCTACACAGCAGAAGAAACTTTTTATCCACTCTGGACTGACCCATGATTAGAACATGGATAGGAACCACATCCCTTTCACATCTTGGCCTAAATAAATGACTCTGTCCTTTTTAAGAATACAAAGAGTACACTGATAGTACAGTGGATAAATCATTAACTTGAATGGGGACTCCTGCAGTATTAATTTATTGCTATACTTTTCATACATTACAACATGCAAAATCCAGGTAGATATATATACACACATCTTTGTATATTGGTCATTATATGTTTTATTAGTACAAGATGTTCCAGTGTAGACCAATAAGTATGGTTATTCGTCCTGTCTACAGAACAAGCTTTTAGCATAGCATGAGCTGCCTAAATTACAGTACAGATTAGGCTACCAGTAACTTACTAATTCTGTTAAGTACAAGTCACGTTTTGCGTAGCTACTGTGGAAATAATGTCCGAAACTGTGAAGAGAATTGTAAAATGTAACAACCTGAACCATGTAAGAAGATGACAGATGCGGAGTGTTTCCCTGTTGCAGAGACAACACACGTTTGAAGGAGCTTGCTGCTGGTTGGAACCGCCATGACTACCGTCTTTATCGCGCGAGACCACAAACAGTGAGTTCTGAGACTGGATAACCAATGGTGCACTGATGATGAAAACATAAGCTCTTCGGGAAATGTTGTTCGACTTGCATGGATTTGCCGTGTCTCTATGGGCTTAAATTAGAGTCAGTGAGACAGTTCGTTCGGCTTAGCTCACCAAAAAGAGCCGGCTCATTTGGCTCCCAAACGGCTCTATAAAAAATCGAATCATACAGTTGGCGATTGTTTGACTGTTATTGGTGTATAATCATCAAATGAAATCGCACCGCACCTTAACCTCAATGTATTTAAAAATGCAAAAAAAATATGTTATGAAAAATAATGGTATTAAACTCTGAACGTTTTAATGTATATAAACAAAGTGCATATAAATCTAATAATTCAAAACGAATACAATCTGAACATCATCATTAAAATGCTTTTAAATTTTAACTGTGTGACTGTGGGTGCAGTGCCCCATAAAGGATAGACCTTTTCAGAAGCAACTACGACTTTAGGGAGCACTTATTGAAACTGAAAATGTTGCAATGAAAGGTCATTTTATGCATATATTACATTCTACTGTATGCACAATATGCACTCATTCAGGCTTATTCATCTATGATTCATAACAAACCCGTCGGTGAAAATGTGTCAGCGAATGAACTTGTTCTTTCCTCCATGATTTTCGACAGTGTGTAATTGGTTAATTATGGAAGCATTTTGCCCAGCTGCTATGGATATGTGCCAAACAGCCTGTACAAATGATGACCGTGTTTTTAGGTGTTTATTTTCTGAAGCTAATGAATTGAAACGTTACAGACTGATGTCAGCTGGCTTGGTCGGACCTTAGTACTTTAAAACTACAACAACTCTGCATATTTTGTGCCATATGTCACTTTTGTTTTGCTCTTTTGAACACTCCTTGATCACCTACTAGAAGCTTTTGATTATTCATATCTTATTTTTTTAAAATATTTTTAAATACATTCCCCTCTTCTGATGTGAACCGGCTCTTAGAGCAGACTCGTTCGCGATCGACCCATCAATAGCTTAAATGACCGCCAAATGTCAAAGTATTCAAAAAATATTTACACCTACACAACTTTAGGATTACACATAATACTCCTTATTTAAGCAGACCAATCAACAAATACAGAGACAACTTGCGAGTTACAGATCGTTCATTTCTGAAAGGGGGTCAAAGAGAATTACTGCCATAAAAAATTGCAAGTGCGTTAGATTTGCATACTTGTAATTCCTGGGTTGTAAATGTAATACATAATATGTACTTGAGAAATATTTTTTGCAAATCGCTGTCTACGGATACAAATCACTATCTAAGGATACAAAGCGCATTCTAGGGATACATATCACCGGCCACGGATACGAAACAGTTTCTAGGGGTATGCAAATCTACTGTGGTGTAAAATTTGTGGGAAATGTCAGCTGACTATAAGTGACCAATGGACATTTTCAAGGAGGGGTACACAAATTTAGGGGAGGGCTAGACTTCCATGCAAAGAGCTCCATGAAGCTAGTGTGGAGGATACCCTGGGTTGCATCCATTTGATTCAGGTAAGAGCTTTAGGTAAGAGCTTTCTATGTAAAGTGAAAATCATTACTGTCATAGTATATGCGTGTTAGCTATCTAGATGTTTGTTTCATGTAAACCAACTTAACGTGACAAGACTGTGTGGACACGAGTGACTGCACATTGTTAGATACAGTTGCTAGCATCAGTCCTAATATAGCTACGTGTGTGTGTGTGTGTGTGTGTGTGTGTGTGTGTGTGTGTGTTGTTAGCATATTGTTTTGCTAAATAACAGCACAGTAACCTCATGTTAGCTAAGATAGCCTCATACCTAATTGCTTGTAATAGTAAATGCTACCAGTAATGTGTATCTTGTTAGTTAATCAACATGTGCAACCCTAGCTACCAAATGATAAATTATTAATTAAATTCAGTCCATACAGTAGTTGCCTTAGAACAGGCATGTCCAAAGTCCGGCCCGTGGGCCAATCACGGCCCGCGGTCAGATTTCATACGGCCCGCTGCTTCGGTCTTATAATGTATTATTTATGGCCTGCCTGCACTGTCAAACAGAATAAATAAATCATAAAACTTGAAACTGTAATTCCCCCTTTCACCAAATGGTGGCAGCACCACTTTAATACTATCAGTCTTGCATCCCTGCCGCGAAATCTCCGCTCATTTCTGCCATGGCCACTGCAAAGAAAACGAGGAAAGTTGACAGTGAGGGCCGCCGCTTTCAAGAGAGATGGGAAATACAATACTTCTTCACTGAAAATCAAGGCAATTGTGTTTGTGTAATTTGTAAAGAGACAGTTGCCTTGTTTAAGGATTTCAACGTAAAGAGACACTACCAGACTAAACATGCTAACACATACGACAAGCTAACAGGGAGTGATCGTGCTGAAAAAGTGAAGCAGCTCCAAGCTGCACTGGCATCACAACAGCAATTCTTCACGCGGGCCTGTGAGTCAAAAGAAAATATCACCAAAGCAAGCTACGAAGTGGCCATGTTAATAGCTAAACATGGCAAACCTTTTACTGAAGGTACATTTATCAAAGACGGTGTTATGAAAATGGTGAAGAGCATTTGCCGTGAGAAGAAGCAACAATTAGCGAATGTTTGCCTGGCACGTAAGACTGTGGCACGGAGAGTTGAGGACATATCGTCGGATATTCAGAGACAACTGTGAGACAGGGGAGAGGCTTTTGATTATTTCTCATTAGCCTGCGATGAAACCACAGATCCATCTGACACTGCACAGCTACTGATTTTTTTTTTAAGAGGAGTTGACAACAACATGAACATAACAGAGGAGCTTCTGGACCTCCAAAGCATGAAAGGCCAAACCAGAGGATCGGATTTATTCATTTCTGTTTGTGAAGCTGTTGATGATATGAAACTACTATGGAGTAAAGTTTCTGGGATCATTACCGATGGTGTGCCTGCCATGGCTGGTGAGCGAAGTGGATTGTCCACACTGATCTGCAATAAAGTCAGCAAAGAAGGAGGTAACGCCATTAAACTTAACTGTATAATTCACCAGCAAGCTCTCTGCGCCAAACATCTCAAATTTGATCATGTTATGAAACCAGTGGTAAAGGCAATCAATTCTATTCGCTCTAAAGCACTAAACCACCAACAGTTTCAGCAGTTCTTGTTTGACATCCAGGCTGAATACGGAGACATAATATATCACAACGATGTGAGGTGGCTGAGTCGGGGGTCCGCCCTGCAGCGATTTTCCGCTCTCAGAGAGGAAATTGGACAGTTTTTGAGTGAAAAGGGGCAGCCGATGGAAGAACTGTCCGATCCAGTATGGCTGGCAGATTTGGCTTTTTTGGTTGACATAACGAAGCATCTGAATGCGCTGAATGTTAATCTTCAAGGACAAGATGCAGTGGTGAGCCAGCTATACGCTCACATCAAAGCCTTTGGAACCAAGCTGCAACTTTTCCAAAGACACTTGTCCCAAACAGAGCCCTGCACCGCGCACTTCCCGGCTTTGAAAGAGGTCATTGACAGTTTCCCACAGGACAACATCTGTGCGCAAATGAAGAGTTATGCAACATCTATCGCATCTCTTTCTGTGGAATTTAACAAACGCTTTCGGGATTTTGCAGTTATTGAAAAGGACATGCTGCTTTTCTCTTCTCCCTTCTCCCTGGACCCTGATGATGCTCCTCCACAGCTGCAGCTGGAGCTCATTGAGCTGCAGTGTGACGATGAATGGCGTGGCAAACACCAGCAGCTTTCTCTTGTTAACTTTTACTGCAAGATGGATAAAGACAGGTTTCCAGAAATGCGAACATTTGCTAAGAAAATGCTGAGCTTATTCGACTCCACATATTTGTGTGAGAAGACATTCTCTGTCATGAACTTAAACAAGAACCGATTGAGGTCAAGACTAAGTGACTCCCACTTGCGTGACATTTTACGCATTTCAACCACTGCCCTCAAACCAGACCTGGCCTCTTTACTGAAATCCAGATCAAAGTATCACCCTTCTCATTAGTGTCAGCAAGTTATCTGTTTCTTGATCAATCTGAAATTGAGTATTTTGAACGGTAGCATCTGTCGCTATCGACAGTGAAAAGCCAAAAAAACATTTATGAACTTGGATTTATGGCACTTATTTTTATTAAACTCTTGAGTAAGATTTGGTTATTATTGTTGATGTTATGAACCTGTAGATGTGACACAAACTATTATTTTCTGAAAGATATTGTAAATGACAAGAGCAAAATTCACTTGTTTTAAGATTTAATAATAACAGACAACTTTGCATTACTCAACTCCTGTTTTAAATGTTCATGAGGCAAAGATATTTTTAAACTCATGTAAGTTTAAGGTATTTCATACAGTTTGTTCAATGTTATTTGACTCTCCAGATATGAATGAAAGGCAGAATTTGTGTTTTTAGAGTTGTTCACATCTGCCTGAGTGGCTTATATTTGGTTATTTTTTCATTTGAAAAATAAAGATAATTTTTGACAATGAAAATTGTTTTATAACAGTGTGTATTTGCATGAAACTTTTGTAGTTAAAAAATGTCCGAACAAACTATTGGCCCCCGGGCATCTTCACTTTATCAAATCTGGCCCTCTTTGCAAAAAGTTTGGACACCCCTGCCTTAGATACTGATATAGCCTAATTTGCCGTGATTCTTGGTTAGCCAATGGCTTGAGTACTGACAACTTTACAGATTACTCTGTTTTCTATGTAAAACACTAGGAGATAGATGGACCAGGATAAGAAGTGTGAAGAACTGATGCCCACTAACTGTTGATCATCCTGTAGTTCAGGGGTGTCAAACCGGTTCCATGGAGGGCCGAGTGTCTGCAGGTTTTCACTCTCACCTTGTACTTGATTGATTAATTAGGTCACTCATTGGTTAGTTTCTACCCTCACCTGGCTGTGTAGGTCTGAACTGGGAACCAATGTATAGGAAAAACCATAACCCTGCTGTAGTTGGTCTGCATGCACCGTTGGAGGTGTGACAGGCAATAATGTCCATCAGAGCAGGTAGTGATTACATTAATTATTGTGAGAATAAGAATGGCATCCTGAAGTTCTGTCTATTAGGGATGTTACAAGAACCGATACCAAGTCGATGCCACAATTCTGAAAACATGACATTAGTGGTTTTTGTACAGTAGCGTAGGTACCGGGGATCCAACAAGTGACAGGTGGCAGCAAGTGCCACTGCAGCTCCGCCTCGACTCGTCAAAAAGAAAAACAGTAAGAGTCGTTTATGGAAGTACTTTGCATTCGAGGTGGATGATAAGGGAGTAATAAATCCACAAAAAACAGTATGCAAACAGTGCCTTCGAACATTTGAGACTAAAGGAAACACTACCAACTTGCGAAGCACCTCAAAGACAAAACATCCAGATTTCTTTAAATAATACAAGGTGCAATTCACGTTACATTAACAACATATCCAAATTGTTATCCTTGTTATATCCTTATACTGAAATACACGTTACCATTATTTTTGTTTGAGACCGCTAGCATTGCTGTGTAGCCTATCCAACTATGTTCCATATGACGTTTGCAATGGCTAAAGTTTACCATGTTAAGGCTAACATAATGTAACCATAGCTCGTGGTAGTAGGCTACAGTCCTTACTGTTCAGTCTGTGTCATCTGTATAATGTTTGCATTTTAACAAAATATTTTCTAGACTAATAGTCAGTCACCATGTCAGTAAATTTACTGTTTGCACTCTGAGTAGAGGTGTGTATGTGGCCTCTGCTGTTTTCATGCAGTTATTGAGCTGAACTGAAATCTCAATGATCCTATCACAGTATCATGATACTGAGGAAAATGTTTAAAGCCCAGACCTAACCGATTTACAATTCAAGGGCTAGACATTTTTAATTGCACATTTGTGATTGCTGATTTCTTTCTTTGTCCAGAAAATCTACATTATATTGTTTCTTATAGTAGCTACACTGACATCTGAAAATTTTATTTCTTGCTGACTTTCTTTTAGTCCTAGACACATGAAGGTGCAGAGTGAAACTTGCTATATAAATTGAGGGAACGGAGGACTAGACCATTTGTCCTCCTTAGTCAGTTTTCTGCTTCCAGTACATCTACAGTTCCAGCTAGTCTCTCACAATCTGAAAAACAACCCACTGATTTGACCCCAATCTTCACTGACTTCCATAATAGCTAATACTGGCCTTTTTATCCTCTTATGGAACAAGAACTGTTTTTCCAGTGTGGATGGATGCGGTCCTGTGGTTGGATACAGATTTGACAAACAGACTCAGTCATTCCCATGTATTTGACATGCATTTAATGCACTTCCATATTTAATAAAATTATTTAAATTACCTTTTTGTTGGTCAGTTATTCTTCAATATTCATACTTAAATTGCCTCTGAATAATAAATGGTGATGTAATATATTTAAGCAATTAGGCAGGAAGGGGATTAGTATGTGACCAATATTTGAGAACTAAGATCTGTTCATAGGCTTAATGTGACACAGACTGTCTGGATACAGTTCTTTACATTGTATATCGGCCAGACACCTGAAACGTCCTGCGTTACTAATATTATAAACCTGTTTTTAACATGTACCAGATCTTATAGCTAATCAACATTCATTGTTTGAATAACCACATTTATATACTAGTGTGGTGATATAGTGTAAACAACATTAAGCTCTTAATTTCATCACTAATGTAAATAAGATATTTCTCAATAAGTACTAGTGTTGAATAAATTTTATTTCAAACTGAGGCAGGATTCAAATTGGGGAGTTTTAATTGTTCTGTCACTGTCTGACAATGATACTGATGTTAGGTTCTAAGGGAAAAACCATGACCCCAAAATGAGTGAGTGCTACACAGGTCCAGGCATTCATGTGATTGTCGTACATAAACAACCTGGACTAGAACATATTACATTTTAGTGGTTGAGGGTCAGGCTGGTCCTCAGTTTTATCAATTCTGTCAAGCTGTCCACCCAATCCATTGCTGGTAATTTGTGTTCATCTACTGTTTGAACGATTGTCAGCACTCATTTCAAATTGAACACTGATTTTGTTGTAGTTTCAGTGTGTATTAACTACAGAGGCTCTCCTTTGTCATCTGTAAATATTCATGCTATAAGTTGTCTCAGTGTTCAATAAAAATCAGAGCAAGAGGATTTATTACTGTAATACAGACAATATGTTGGGTGGGTTATAAGTTGTTCCACTCACCCACTAGTGATTTCTGTTTATCAGACTATTTTTATAGAACTCTTTTTGCATTGGCAGTTGTCAAAGTGCATATACTCAAAAATAATTGGTACACAGTGACAATGAAAAAAACATAGTAGGAACAGAACCTAGGAAGAAACTTAAGAGAGGAGCCAGATTTTGAGGTATGAAATTCATAGGAATACATGACCTTTATGGACCTTTATGGGCTTTACAAAGCGACAGACAGGCATTTTATTTATGCAAAACTGCAATATCACAGCAACCATGGAGGAGATTTAAGTTGTGTTGATCATGATTTATTGATTTGCAAATGTGGTAATTGAGTCAATGGTGTAAAAGAGACGAGCAGTAGTAATAAATCGGATTCAAAATGCCCGAAATTGTAGAGAGATTGACCATCAGATGACTGAGACGGATTCACTCCATTGGGCACAAAGAACAAGAATGGTACGATTTTTGTAGTAAGCCTATTTACATAAAGTAAATCACAATTGGGAATAATTTTATTGTAATGTTAATCGACTTAATATTGGCACCTTTTTGTGTGTGTTTCAGATATGTGAGTACTGGAGAATGCATTGTGTTTCTCCAACGGAGTGGTGGCAAATCATGGTTCCAACTTACACTGATGCCCACTGTATAAATAATTTATGTATGTCTTTCTGTACCTGCTTCTCTGCCTGCAACCATTACTGGGGGGACATGACACCACTGTTCTGTAACCATAAAAAAAAAAAATAACCAATGCACTATGGAACCCTGTGACCAACTCAGTGTACAGAAGCATTTCTCATTTGGAATCGGCATTACATTATTACAGCACCATTTGGAGTGTATCAATGTACACAATTTCTGCAAATGTTGAGAACGCTTTTGGCAGACTGAAGGGCGGATGGATGCGCTTGTTAAAACAAAATGACTGCAACATACACAAGGTCAAATCCATGGTGTTAGCATGTTGTGTTCTGCATTACCTGCAGGAAACTGCTATCCACTATAAAGGACAATGGGCTAGAAACACATACAGGTCTGTATAGATCTGTAAGTGCATCTAGGCCCCCGGCCTCTACAGTACACCTGGTTTTACATGTTTGTTCTTTCTGTTGTAATCTAATAAATATTTCAAGACAGTGTGTGGTAGTTCTTCTGTTTTCAGATTTACACAGATTTTCAGGTTCCACAACAATTTATTTATCTGCAACAATGTAGGTTCAAAATACAATGAGTACTGTAAACTAGCAGCAATTTGGGTAGTACTATTTAACATTTAGATATGACAGTAACATAACAGTGTATATTAGCAGCAATTGGTAGATTTATTATAGAGTGTAATATGCTTATGAATGGTGGCATAGGAAACTTCAAATGAGAAGTGAGCATTGTTAAAATATAGCAATAATATACATAACTATATGGTTAATGTACATAACACGGTTTCTTTTGTGAGACTCGAGGAATGCCAACTCTCGCCTCCTTATCACACTTTACGTGGCTCTCCTCAACCTCAGCCCATTTCCTCAGTATAGCAGCTGCATATACTGCTCCTGTCCTAACTGCAGGACTGCCCGGTTCACATTGTCTATGTCCATCCTCTTTACCTCTTTCCTAAGAAGAAAAATACCAAACACACTACAATAAATAACACGAGCACAGTCTGCAAAGCCAACAGCAGTTTAGAAAAATATCTTGTATCAAGCAAACATTTGATCAAGTTGTCATTGTTTAGTGATTTTTAGAGACATACAAATATTAACTCGCATGTCATTAATTATAATTTCAGAAACGTCTGTGGAAATATTACTATTTTCAGCTAGTTGGTTAGCAATGTGGCAAAAAAAATATACGATCCCTATCATATGCCACCTTCCTATTTTGTTCAGTAACTTTTTATACCCTCTATTTGCATTACAAATGCCTGATCACAGTTTAACTTTTTTTACTTTAAGTTTTCGCTACCTCTCATGCCTTCTGGAGAATAAGCAAAAAGACAGATCACTGATAATACCCTACATGATGATGTCTGGTCACTGGCACAAGTCGACTTTAATGATTTGCAACTTCAATTTCCATACATTATATTTTTGAAGTATTTACCTCCATGCATCACAAAATATAGGTGGTGGCCGATAATAGGGGGACCTTAGCTAGTCTAAGATGATGCACCTGTAGCTAACGTTAGTCATGCTATTCTTCCTCTAGACAAAAACTAACAATAACATGACTAGTATAGAAATACAATGACTTTTCCTAAACATAACATTATAGCATTTAAAATGCATCATGTAAAACCTTCTGATTTACCTTAAACCAACTGGTTATCCAGTTTCTGTGACTTCCACCATGGCTTCCAACAACGCAGCAGCCGAGTCAATCGATGCTGCAGCGCCAGAGAAGGCTGGCTAGTGACCCAGCAATGCATCTAGACAGTCAAAACACTTGCTCCGCCAGTTAGAGCCGCTTCTGTTACTGTGATCCTCTGTCTTCTTGTAATCTTGATTAGATTTTTACACTTCTCCCAGCACTGTTTCCCGGTGTGAAAAATGTTCAGCTCACCTAACTTGTAGGGTATTTTCGTCAAAACTTTATTATTACGGATTGCCGTTTACAATTCCCGCTGTATTTGGTCTGCAGCATAAACAAAATATGGCCTGTACTTGGTCGTCGTTCCATCTGGTGTTCGATTTCTTCATAAAAATGTTATTCTGTTTGTAAGCAAAATTAACTCCTTTACTATGCTGATGACGGTTGCAGACAAATTAAATGGTGGTTGAAAACCTTTCAGAGCAAACTCTACAACTACTCGACGAATCAGAAATATAAAGCGCCACAAGCATCGCAAGCCCCACCCCAAAAGTTCTGGTACTCTGGAAAAGTCCAATCTCCCGAGCAGGAACTGTTTCGGGAGTAAAATGTAGTTCCTCGTTCTTGGTTCTAGACCCTGGTTCCTGCGGTGGAAACAGTGAGTTCCTGGAAATGTTCTTAGTTCCTGGGTATAGTTCCTGTGGTGGAAATGCGGCTAAAGTGGTATGTAGTATCCAAGTAATAGTATGGAATATTTGAATACACAAATGCAAGTTTGGTATAAGTAGAAGGATAAGTGGCATATGTCTTTGAGGATGATTAGCCAGGTAGTGTTCTCAGCAGTCCGGTCCCACAGTGTAACATCATGATCCAGAACACTGATGGCCAGAATTGAGGACAGAGTGTAGGACTCCAGGCAGTTAACCTGGAATGAGGTTGAGATGAAGAATAGCAAACTATGAGACAGGTGAGTGATAACAAAACTGAAATAAATCCTGTACAGTTTGTCTGGTTATTAATTGTTCATCTGGTTATTACCCAATTTATTTAGGCAGAAAGGCCCTTTTTATTTGGTATTCATCTTCCCACCCACTGTTAGTCTGTACACATGTTTATATTTGATTAATTTCAGACACTATTTTACAGGGCAATTTACAATAGTAATTAAGGTTAGATGTCGCCTGGAGAATTTTAACTAGAGAAGAACTCAAAGCCAACCGTTTCCCCCAGTTACAGGGTGATGTGAGCAGGGATCTTGTTTTGTTAACATCTTTCAGTCCCAGGATCATTGCAATGGGCCTTGTATGTCCTTATCTTGTCTGAAATGTCAGAGCACTGAAAAAACAAGAGATAAGACAATCATAGTGACTGATGGGATGGACAGAAACAGGGAAGATGAATAGAGCAATTAAAACAGATGACAAAGATGTTAGAGGTAAGTGAGATTATTTTATGAGGTAAATTGCCTGAGGTTTAGAACATCAAACATACAAATAGTGACAGGAGAAAATTTGCCATTTGGAAACTGATGATGGTTAGGTAGTCATGGTGTAATTACATTTAATTTTGCCATCACACAGGTAAACACCCCTTCTCTTACAATTAGTCCCATGGGACCTATGGTGAACACAGTCTGGCCACCCATTTAACATCCAATCCAAATCACAGTACACTGTGCAAAATACTTACAGCAACCTGTATCCTCCCATCCCAGGGATGCACCAAATTTCCATTGACATACAACTTCTTCAGTATGCCCTGCTTGTCATTCTCACTTATATTCACCTAATCAAATACTTGAGCCTTACAAACACAGTTGTAATAAGAGAAATTGAAATCTGGCCTGACATCCTGATCTTTCCCAAGGCAACCATTATAATAAAAGCAGTACATACATTTTGTGTAAACCAAGCTTACACAGTCAAGGTGTTGACTGGGCCTCCAAATTCCCCAGATCTCAATCCAATCGAGCATCTGTGGGATATGCTAGACAAACAAGTCTGATCCATGGAGGCCCACCTAGCAACTTACAGGACTTTAAGGAGATGCTGCTAAAGTCTTTGTGCCAGATACCACAGCACACCTTCAGAGGTCTAGTGGAGTCCATGCCTTGATGGGTCAGGGCTGTTTTGATTGCAAAAACAGGACCTACACAATATTAGGCAGATGGTCATAATGTTTTGACTGATCTGTGTATTTTCTACATTTAAAATATATCACATATGCACCCACTCATATCCCCTGACTACTTTCATAAATTTTGGGCCAACTAGCAGGGGCGGGATTGTACATTTTGGGGCCCCAATCAAAGCTCAGTTTAGGGGACCCCACTTCATTACCATTTTAGCATAAACACATGGCAGTATTCCCCCAACTAACTTCCGCTAACTTCTGCATCAAGCTGAAGTAATGGCGACATGGAAAAATATTTCCTTCTTTATCATTCCCTGTTTTTCATCATCGTCTTAATTGTTTTAGCTCCACTACGATACAAGTACTTAATTTTTCTAGTTAATAAGGGGCGTACAAAGGCCCATTATTAGCAAACATGAGTCCTGTGTTCCAATGGAACATTGTGTTTGCTAATCAAAGTTGATCATTTAAAAAGGCAGATTGATCATTAGAAAATGACAATTATGTTAGCACAACTAAAAACACTATGCTGATTAGAAAAGCCTTTTTAGACTAGTTCAGTATTTGGAGCGTCAGCAATTGTTGGTTAAACTACAGGTTTAAAATGGCCAGCAATAAAGAGCTAAGTGACCCCAAACTTGTAGTGTGGTAGTGTGACGGACTGCTCCGCCATCTCCCGCATTTCCTGTCTTTCCAATTGCCATGAACTCATCCTGGTCCCCTTAATTTGTCTTGTCTCCAATTATCACTCACACCAGGTCCCAATTAAGCCATGTAAGTATGTGTTTAAATGTTTATTTTCTGCTTCCCTCAGTTGTCAGTCATTGTTCCATGTTACGGTGTGGTAGATGTCGATTTTTCATTCATTTACTTTATCAGTGGTTATCTGGTACTCTGTGTTTTCTGTTCTTTGTGTGTTTAAGTAAAGACACCACCGAATGCTACTCCTGCCTGCGCCTGGTCCATATCTCCACATCATCACGGACGTGACAGGTAGTGTACGTGCAAACATGGTGTGGTGAATTAAATCTATGTAATAATGTGTAAAATCATGTGTCTGATGTCATGTGTATATTATTTATATCAGTTGCAACAAAAGACTGCATTAAATGTCAACTTGCAATTATGCAAGGAAAGGAAAATATGTGGTAGAAAAGTGTACAACCAATAGGGATAACCGCACCCTGGAGAGGATTGTGAAACAAAACCCATTCAAAAATGTGAGGGAGATTCACAAAGAGTGAACTGCAGCTGGAGTCAGTGCTTCAATAACCACCACGCACAGATGTATGCAAGACATGGGTTTCAGCCTTGTGTCAAGCCACTCTTGAACAAGACACAGCGTCAGAAGCGTTTCGCCTGGGCTAAAGACAAAAAGGACTGGACTGCTGCTTAGTGGTCCAAAGTTATGTTCTCTGATGAAAGTACATTTTGCATTTCCTTTGGAAATCAAGGTCCCAGAGTCTGGAGGAAGAGAGGAGAGGCACAGAATCCACGTTGCTTGAAGTCCAGTGTAAAGTTTCCACTGTCAGTGATGGTTTGGGGTGCCATGTCATCTGCTGGTGTTGGTCCACTGTGATTTCTGGGGTCAACGCAGCCGTCTACCAGGAAGTTTTAGAGCACTTCATGCTTCCTGCTGCTGACCAACTTTATGAAGATTCAGATTTCATTTCCAACAGGACTTGGCACCTGGACACAGTGCCAAAGCTACCAGAACCTGGTTTAAGGACCATGGTATCCCTGTTCTTAATAGGCCAGCAAACTCGCCTTACCTTAACCCTATAGAAAATCTATGGGGTTTTGTGAAGAGGAAGATGCGATACGCCAGACCAAACAATGTAGAAGAGCTGAAGGCCACTATCAGAGCAACCTGGGCTCTCATGACACCTGAGCAGTGCCACAGACTGATCGACTCCATGCCAGACCGCATTGCTGCAGTAATTCCGGCAAAAGGAGCCCCAACTAAGTATTGAGTGCTGTACATGCTCATACTTTCCATGTTTATACTTTTCAGTTGGCCAACATTTCTAAAAATCCTTTTTTGTATTGGTCTTAAGTAATATTCTAATTTTCAGAGATACTCATTTTGTGATTTTCATTAGTTGTCAGTTTTAATTATCACAATTAAATGAAATAAACTTTTGAAATATATCAGTCTGTGTGTAATGAATGAATATAATATCCAAGTTTCACTTTTTTAATGGAATTACTGAAATAAATCAACTTTTTGATGATATTATATGACCAGCACCTGTATTATTAAATGGCCAATATCCAATTTAATAACCCTAATAAAATATGTTGTATATTGGTTTGTTTGGCATTTGCCTGTTGATAATAATGTTATCAAGGTAATTTCCTTAGAAGGTGATGTGACCTCGTGGGAGTCTTCCCCCAGTTATTTCCAGATTGGAGGGACAAGAAGTTTTCCATATTATGTGTTAAATTCTAAAATCCCACTTGGTGACGAAGGTACCATTCATTTCCCACATTCTAAAACCCTTGCTTTTAAACCACTTCGCATGCTATCACATTTTCACATTAGATCACATGAAAACATTTTGTTTTGGGAACTCTTCAGAAATGTTCATATTTAAAATAAGCATGTCAGAATTCATGGTCAAATACCATTTCCCCTCTTATGCGATTTAGGGCCACTAAAGTATGAGCTTACATAGCCACACAAAAACGTATAAAACACTGTAACAGTCCAGTGTTTCAACATGCTTCATCATGTATGGATTATTTACTGGAATGTCAGGATCTACAAATCACATTCTATGGTCTTATCTTTTATAAACATTGGCCTGTTTTACTCTGATTTTGGTCATTTTCACTTGCCTTGGGCCCTTAAGACCATACATATTGTGTCCCAACCCCGACCCTAACTAATCCTGCTTGGGGTGTGGCCTGATGAACCATTGTGATTTGAAAGCCGCTTCGGTGCCAAATGCCTCATACATTCAGTCTGAAACAACCATTCTAGAAATTGGTTGTATAAAAAATTTGGGGTGTTCTGCTATAAGAATTAATTATTAATATTCAAATCAGAATAAAGCAAATGACATGATTCATGATTTGTGTAGGCGGACTCTGGCTCAACCTTTCGGATTCAGGGGCCAGTAAGAGTGATCTGAATGTGTTAGGATACTTGCAAAATTTGAGAAGGAAAGCAAATTAGAAATAAGAAATGACCATTAATGTGAAACTTTAGGTCTAATGGTGTTTGTACTTTCATGTTGTTATCTCTCTCTTCCTTATCTGACTGGGGGCTAAAATAAAATAAATGCACCTTTGTCCTTGAATGTCAATGTGTATGTATTGACATAGCGGTTTGAACATGAAATGTTTGCTCACTGCTAAATCAACCATTTCTAAAAACAAATCCCCACAAAAATCAACTAACTGTGTGCTTTATTCGTGTGTGTGATCATTTCTTAGCTGAGTCTGCTCCAGTATGTAAAAAGAACACGGAACACTCCACAAACACTTCATGTGTTTAATTTTGTTAAGAAATTCAAATGCACGCTGCATGTATTTTGCATGTAAATAGTGCTCAAAGTGTTGCCAATGGCCAAGGATATGGACAGCGTGTTGAATCGCATTCCTTCCGAGTGATTCACGCTGCTGACTGATGTAAACTTAGTCTTGTTTTTTCCCAATTGAGCTCTGCATGACCAGTATCTGTACTCATGCAAGTCAATCTCACACACAAACATGTTGCTGTGGTAACCATGCCCCAGGTCTATCCTCACCTGCTTGTTATTGCTGCACTCCTGTCACAGTGCTACATCTGCTTTTGTGAAGCACGATAACATTCTTTTGAGTTTTTCACAGGTTTTAACCGGAATCTAAAATAGATCAAATGTAGGGAGCCCCGTGATACAACCTGTGGAATGGCTGCTGAAGAAGACAGCTTCATGCACCATTCCAACCTACAGGGGGGAGAACAAGTATTTGATACACTGCTGATTTTGCAGGTTTTCCTACTTACAAAGCATGTAGAGGTCTGTAATTTTTATCATAGGTACACTTCAACTGTGAGAGACGGAATCTAAAACAAATATCCAGAAAATCACATTGTAAAGATTTTTTAAATAATTAATTAGCATTTTATTGCATGACAAGTATTTGGTACAGAAACATTTGTTTGCAATTACAGAGATCATACGTTTCCTGTAGTTCTTGACCAGGTTTGCACACACTGCAGCAGGGATTTTGGCTCACTCCTCCATACAGACCTTTTCCAGCCAGATCCTTCAGGTTTCGGGGCTGTCGCTGGGCAATACGGACTTTCAGCTCCCTCCAAAGATTTTCTATTGGCTTCAGGTCTGGAGACTGGCTAGGCCACTCCAGGACCTTGAGATGCTTCTTACGGAGCCACTCCTTAGTTGCCCTGGCTGTGTGTTTAGGGTCGTTGTCATGCTGGAAGACCCAGCCACGACCCATCTTCAATGCTTTACTAAGGAGGTTGTTGGCCTAGATCTCGCCTCAATGCTTCACGATTGGTATGGTGTTCTTGGGGTTGTACTCATCCTTCTTCTTCCTCCAAACACGGCGAGTTGTGTTTAGACCAAAAAGCTCAATTTTTGTCTCATCAGACCACATGCCCTTATCCCATTCCTCCACTTGATCATCCAGATGGTCATTGGCAAACTTCAGACGGGCCTGGACATGTGCTGGCTTGAGCAGGGGGACCTTGAGTGCGCTGCAGGATTTTAATCCATGATGGCGTAGTGTCTTACTAATGGTTTTCTTTGAGACTGTGGTCATTCAGATCATTGACCAGGTCCTGTCGTGTATTTCTGGGCTGATCCCTCGCCTTCCTCATGATCATTGATGCCCCACGAGGTGAGATCTTGCATGGAGCCCCAGACCGAAGGAGATTGACCTTCATCTTGAACTTCTTCCATTTTCTAATAATTGCACCAACAGTTGTTGCCTTCTCACCAAGCTGCTTGAGTGGAGAACAGGAGGGCTTCTTAAAGAAAAACAAATAGGTCTGTGAGATCCGAAATTCTTACTGGTTGGTAGGTGATCAAATGCTTACGTCATTCAATAAAATGCAAATGTATTATTTAAAATCATACAATGTGATTTTCTGTATGTTTGGTTTAGATTCCGTCTCTCACAGTTGAAGTGTACCTATGGTAAAAATACAGACCTCTACATGCTAGGAAAACCTGCAAAATCAGCAGTGTACCAATTACTTGTTCTCCCCACTATATATTCAAACTTTACCTGCTACACAATGTTTTAAACCATTGTAAGTCCATTACACCAAATCTGTAGAAAAACCAAGACAAACCTGAGAAATATTAAGTCCACATCTGTGAACATATAACAAGCCAGGTAGAGACACTGAAGTTAGTAAACATGGCAACGAAGAGGATAACCTGACAAAAGGATTAGCAGGTCTCCAGCAGCTCTTGAAATTATTTCTAGAATACTAGAAAGGCAACATCTGACCACCCAACATTCATTAACAATTCAAGATGTGAATTAAAAAACTCCTTCCCCTTGTCTGTTTGGATTTTTTGGGGGTTCTTCTCTTAATATGTCTTCAAATGCCTGCTTTACCTTGATAGCACTTGTATTTCTCAGCACATGAACCCAGGCGTATTTACTTCATACATCTATACATGTTAACATACATTTCATGTTATCGTTTCCCATACTGCAAGCACTCATGCAGACCAAATCCAGCTGAAATTGTTAATGTGTAACATGAACAATAACTCTTTGAAAATGTATAGCTACAGGCCTGTGTATGTATCCTGGGCCAATAGCCAATCATTTGCCATGCCATATTTGAGAATCTACTCAGTTTTCTGCAAGTACACTCTTTTCAAACCCTCTCTACCCATGTAAGCACCAGGGTTTGATGGGTCATTGTAAATACTTTTCATAATCTGTTCAGAGAGCATTGGGTCAATAATGAGAAGTAAACATGTTTAACATCATTTAATTCAAGTCTTGAGTTACACGTCTTCCAAGAATATCAGAAAAGTGACACAAATATTCAGATTTCTGCTGATTAGAAAATATATAAACATTTTAGAAATACAATCTACATCCACAGCTGCTTTACTCAGCAATTTAAACACACAAACATCTGTCACGTACGTAAACACACAACAGGTTCCCAAATTTAAAGTCTTTGTTGTCAGCATTTAAAAATCTTAGACGTTTATACATGAAGTTTCTTGATTCAACACCCTTTGACACCAATTGCAGCCAGTCATCAGATGGGTTCAGGACCGTTTCCATATGCTTGTTCAGATTATTAAAATGCTTTATACTGACATGGTCTTGGTTATTAAAAGGTCTACAACCATCAAATCCACTCTTGATAGCTTTGTGTATCAACTGTTTATTTGCTAAAGCCACATATAATTTGTTTAGATACATGTAAACACGTCAACTGAAGCTAACCATCTTTAGACAGCACGCTCTTTGTATTCGTCACACCAAGACGCTACTGCGTTGCACGCAGCTTCCTCATTACATATTTTAATGTATTCATCCCTATTCTCACTCAGTCTCTGTGTGTTCGGCTCCAACTTGAGTTTGTACAGAAAGTTTTTAGCTGCCATGTGAACTTCGGTCAGTGGTGACCCTGTAAGCAAAGCCAGCCAAGAAAAACAAATGTCTCTTACTGACTGACTGACTGACTGACTCCCCCTTGTTAAATAGCATAGTGGTTAGAGAAGCAGACCTGTAAACTATACATCCCAGGTTTTTATCTCCTCACAGGCAAAGTGACGCACGCATTATGAATTATTCCATATGAACGAAAACATTGCTAGCTAAACTTTCACTTTCTACATTATATTAAGCCTGAAATAAAACAGTTTACGGTAAAATTGCGAACTGTTTCTGTCATGGAAAAGTTCATCTTCAGTCTCGCAAGCAATTGCTAAATTCTTAGGATTATTCCTAGGATGTTAGTAAATACTAGTAAGCCTATTACTTGCTAATAAGCTGTTAAAACCGCTAGTGGCAACAGCCGTACAGTTCATTGATGTCATGGTGGAGGTAAAGTTAATAAGAAACGTTAGTCAGTTTAACACAATGCTCAATGGTGTCTAACGACTGCTGGAATGTGTAATGCCACGGCGTAGTGGTTAAAGACAGTGCCTCTCACATGGAAGATCTAAGTTTGAATATTTTGAGAGAAACAACATTTATTAATTTTATTTAGTTCATGGTTATACAGTATTGCGACTATTTCTGGTTGATTCCACGATTTTCTCGTCTTTTAACTTGATGAAAAAGTTAGTTATCGTCTTTATTGACAGGTATTGTATCAATGTCATTCACAAATGAAAGAAAAGTATGTTTTTATGCCATGAAATGAAATAGCTTTGGCACTCGCTAGCAATTGCTCAATTCTTGCCTATTCCATTAAGTTTGTAGATACTGGTAAAGCCTATTACTGGCTAATACAGTGTTAAAAAGTGGCAAATGCCATACAATTCATAGACGCTATTTGTGGTGGAGGTAAACTTTGTAAGAAACTTTAGTTAGTGTAACTGTATCAATATCATTCACAAATCGCCAATTAGCTGTTGTCGATCGCTGACTAAAGAGGATGTTCAGAGTAGACACGAGGCTGCACTGACACCTGTCAAATGTACAGCTCGGTGGTGTAAGGGTTAACGATTCAGCCTTCCACATGGGCCAACTGGGTTTCGAAGCTCGAGAGGGCAAAAATTTGAATTGTGGTCCGTCTCAACTAAGCTTGCCTGGTTTCTTGTTGTCTGTTCTGAACAAATCCTCTTGTCCTGAAAAGTGAAAATATTTTTCATATTTTTCTAGTTAAAAACTACCCAATAATAATATGATTATTAGTATTAACTGACTGCTGGCAGCATTTATAAACAATTAATTAAAGACTGAATAATACAATAATGCTCTAAAGATTTAAGGGAACACTTAACACATTGGGTCTCGAAAAAGGGAAGATATTAAAGATCAAAATCTTTACTGAACATTGTGTAATTCATTGAGAACAAAATTACGTAACAACGGTCAATGGAAACCAAAATCATCAAACTATTGAGTGCTGGATTCAAACACAACCCGAAAATGAAAGTAAACAATTGAAATAACAGGCTGTTCCAACTTGTGTGAATTTCATCACGGCAACTAATAATGCGACTCTAGTGTGTGTATGGCCCCCATGTGCCTGTATGTGCTCCTGACAAAGTCTGGGCACGGGGGATCCGGGGGATCTCCTCCCAGACCTGGATAAGGGCATCAGTGAGCTCCTGGACTACTTGGTGGCGTCAGATGCATCGATACATAACATCCCAGAGGTTCACAATTGGATTCAGATATGGGGATATGTTAAACTAGAGAAGAATCAGTCAGGATGGATACGGAGAGAGTAATTGTCTGTGGCCACCACCTACAAAACCATTTCCTTTTTGGGGGTTGTCTTGCTGTTGCCTCTCCAGTGCGCCTGTTGTCACTTTCATTTGCACCAAAACAGGTGACATTGATTCACAATCACTGATTCCTAACGGGACAGATAGATATCCCTGAAGTCTAATTGACACAGTGTTGTACTTTTTTTTAGCAGTGTAGTTGCAAACTTGGGGAAACAAAAGCAAATACATAAAATTCTAGTTAGATTGTTGGCATGGTTTTCCACAACTGTACGTACCTTTGCTTAAATGGCAGTAAGGGCAATAGTAGTTTTGTCCAACTTGTACCTCCTGCAGCATTTATTTATGCTCCTTGTTTTCTTGAAGTCTTTCAGAAGTTTATTGTAACTGTGAAATAAATCCTCAGGAGTTACTACAACATAACAAAAGATATGGATGAAGACCTTATTCATTGGTTAAACATTTACTGTGCATAATGTACCTAATCTATATTTCATCTCCAGTCCTGCAGTATCCCCAGCAGTACATATCAGTTGTGTACCCCAGGAGAAATACAACTTCACTATTAAATGGCTTAATTAGCAGTTCCCAAGAATCATTGTTCTAAAAGGGTAAGGTCAGCAGACCTCTTCTGACTGTGCCGGGTGAACATATTAAGTCCAAACTGTAATAATTTATCAATACATGTGGGCTAAGCCCAGAGTCTATGCATGCCCAGAAGGACAAAGAACAAAGTGGGGGAGGTGGTCAGCAGTGTGGCAGCTAAAATCGTTGGGTTTCATCTTGATCTGCAAAACAGCCAGGAGTACTTTGGACAGGGACAGCAACGAGTCAAGACTGGTACTCCACAAGCTGTGGGCCAAGACATCATGCCCTCCTAAGTTTAAAATGGCAGGAGGAACATTTTGAAAAAGCATTCCTTAGATCTACAGGGATTAATAGTGGAGAAGGAGAACTGATGCTACTCCCCCAGCACAATAATCTAGCAGCGTAAGACCTTGGAGCTGAGACAGGGGTCCTATGAAACTATGGCCCTATTTGGGGGAGGCCCCAGACAGGGCCCAACTGGCAGGAATCCACCCACATTACCAAGTATCCACCAAAGGGACACCCACCAACAGCAACCATCCCTAATGAGGGCTGAGTATTGCTAGGAGGCATCTGTTAGTATGTCGACACCCACCTGAATCTGCTGTTATTCAAGCCTGCTTCTGTATTTACAGAGGATATAAAACGTCTACAGACCCCTGTTAAAATGCCAGGTTTTTGTGATGTAAAAGAATGAGACAAAGATAAATCATGTGAAAACCTTTTCCACATTTAATGTGTCCTATAATGTGAACAATTCAATTGAAAAACAAACTAAAATCTTCAAGGGGTTAAATAAAAACCTTACAAAAACCTTGTTGCATGTGTGCACACCCTTTTATAACTGGGGATGTGGCTGTGTTCAGAATTAACCAATCATATTAAATCTTGTGGAAAATAGAAGTCATAGCACCTGCCATAATTTAAAGTGACTCTGATTAATCACAAATAAAGCTGTTCTAGTAGGATTTTCCTGACATTTTCTAAGTTGCATGTCAGAAACCATGGTCCACGGAGAGTTTCCGAAGCATCAGAGGGATCTCATTGTTGACAGATCAGTTAAGAGAAGGGTACAAAATTATTACCAAAGCATTAGATATACCATGGAACACAGTGAAAACAGTAATCCTCAAGTGGAGAAAATATAGCACAACAAAGACATTACCAAGAAATGGATGTCCCTCAAATTGATGAAAAGACTACACGAAAACTGGTCAGAGAGGCTTCCAAAAGGCCTAGAGCAACAATAAAGGAGTTGCAGAAATTTGTGGCAAGTACTGGCTGTGTGCTACATGTGAAAACAATCTCCTGTATTCTTCATATGAATGGGCTATCGGGTAGGGTGTCAAAGTGGAAGGCGTTTCTTACAAAAAAAACATCCAAGCCCGGCTGAAGATTGCCAAAGGAAACATCAAATCTCCAAAAAGCACGTGGGTAAATGTGTAATGGTCTGGAATTATGACATATAATTCCAAAAGGTATGTTTGGCGCAAAAACAACACTGTGCATCACCCAAAGAAAACCATACCCACAGTGAAGCATGGTGGTGGCAGCATCATGCTTTGGGGCTGTTTTTCTTCAGCTGGGACCGGGGCCTTAGTCTGGTTGGAGGGAATAATGAGCAGTTTCAAATACCAGACAATTTTGTCACAAAACCTTCAGGCGTCCGTTAGAAAGATGAAGATGATGAGGAAGTTCACCTTTTAGCATGACAATGACCCAAAGCACACATTCAAATCCACAAAATCATGGCTTCACCAGAAGAAGATTAACGTTTTGGAATCGCCCAGCCAGAGCACAGACCTGAATCCAATTAAACATCTGTGGGGTGATCAGAAGAGGGCTGTGCACAGGAGATGTCCTCGCAATCTGACAGATTTGGAGCGCTTTTGCAAAGATGAGTGGGCAAATATAGGTCACATTAAACATGGAAAAAGTTCTGACATGATTTACCTTGGTCAAATGTTTTAACATCACAAACACCTGGAATTTTACCAGGTGTGTGTACTTCCTATGCTGTATTGAGGCTCTAGGCAGGGCTGTGCACTTAGTCCCAATCTTTTTGCTTTGGGGCTGGAACTTCTAGTAGCAGCTATCCATTTTCAACACAACTTCCCTGGTATTCTGTTAATCTAAGATGATCACACATTACAGATTGATTACAGACCCAGGGAACGCTTTCCCTTACTCACAACTACTTGACACTTCCTCAAAAATCTAAGGCTATAAGATAAACTGATGTAAGTGATTCTTTGTTACAAGAGAGAATAAAACACTAGATACGGTTCGAGACATACCATGCAGGACGGTGGCCATCAATCTCTGGAAGGTTTTGCGATATGCATGCGCTGTGCAAAGAAAGTTGATACAGTTCTAACAATTGTCTTCACTTGCAAAACATTTTGAGGCTCTATCAGAACAGTGGCACACATTGCCTTGGAAGACGGTGTCTTGCGCGTTTGATATGTGCAAATTAACACAACACAATGATCTAGCATCTTGAGTCTCATTCAATACACCTCAGAAAATCCAGAGTAATGGTAACAAGACTTCATACTTTCCCTTGACATCTTACTGTTGCAGAACACTGTTTTAGACAGGTGACTTTAAGTGACAGGACAAGTGCTTGAATTCCAATCTCACTCGGGAAAGGCCAATGTTTTAAAAAGAAATGTAGTTGAAAAATGTATCTCCATTTTGCAGGTTTTCCCTCTACCTATAAAATACAATAAATGGCAAATTGAATGCTTCTGATCCTCACTCAAAACTTTTCAACTTTCTTCCAGAGCTTTATGTGGACACCCAACCATCACGCCTAGCAGCTTGTTGTACATTCCATGAGGTCTGGACATTAATATAGAATTGCCCCCCCACATGCAGCTATAACAGCTGCCACTCTTCTGGGAAGGCTGTTTATGAACAGGAATTACTGAAAATAATCATGGCTAAGGATAACACATTTAAAGTGGAAACAGAAAGGGAAGAAAATGAGTCTTGTGTAATGGCTTGGTTGGCCTGAGTTATTCAAACGTTGGATAGCATCTGAACAAGTTCTTGACCTAGAAATTGGATATAACTCCAGGATATTCAGGATCACATCATTTGCATTGACTGCGATCAGCATTGTTAACGACGGTTTCTACATAATGCTGCCCAGTAACTCGTCGAGATATATCCATCCAAACAATTCGAGTTTGAGCTATACCACAGAAGTTGACAAAGGTACAGATTTGAAAGGTGATTGGAAAGAGGCTTTGATGGAATTCCAATGCCTGCATACGTGGAAAGCTTTTACATGGGGTGAAAACGCATCTGAACTACATTACTTGAAACATGACCAAACTTGGAAATATGAACTCAACACCAGTTATTACATTGGCATAGGATAACTAGTGTCAGAGATCAACATTCATATTAAACCACATGATGTATGGGCAGGGTATGATGAAAATAAATATAGAATGTTTCTAAAAATGCGAGCCCCTTTTAGTTTGAAATTTAGTGCAAAGTTTGAAGAGGCTTAAAACCAGGCAAACGGTGGTATGCCGCATACCCCATTGATATTCTGGCAGGGTTTAACACCCTGTACATCTACACAGAAGATGTAAAAACTATTTGATTATCCAAGGGTTGGGGACATCCATGTTCCACTGTTGAGGACTGTACATATTGCAGGGAAAAATAACTAAGTTGTCACAGTGACATATGACAAGCCACAATACGTACCTCTTAGTAAGAGTCAGTTAGATTAGGTCTGTATAGAAATAGAATCTTATCTGAATTGGTTGGTTTCATTTGTAGTGGGAAAAATGATTGCAAAATTACACTTCAAACTCATCAAACAATCTTTTAGACTATAAGATGCTGTCTTAGAAACACTAAGATGATCCTGAAAGGTATGTTGAATACTACACAACACAGGCTGGTAACGGTTTACCAGGGTATTATAGTGGTACTGCAATGTATGGGGCTGGTCTAGGGGCCATTCTGAGGGCTTTTCCGGATGGCAGTACTTTTGTTGAAGTGTGGGTTCTCAATAGCAAAACCACATTTGAAAAATGCAGCGGGAATATAGTTGGCGATGTAGTCAGCAGTGTTATTTCACGACAGACAAAACATTACAACAGATCAGGCTTGATGGTTATGACTTGAGGTGTTAGAAAAAGACCACCCGGTAGGAGAGAAATATACAGTTCTGGAAAAAATTAAGAGACTGCACCTTTTTCATTCCAAAAAAGTCTAAAGTAGGTTTTGAGTGAGGAACAGAAGAGTTCAAATCAAGAGACCTCTGCAAATTGAACGCTTCTGTCATGATTTGCATTCATAGTTGGCTCTTTGTTTCATTTGCTTTAATTTACTTGTCTTTCCTATCTTCAACAATGGAAAAACAAGCCAGGAGCAAAAACATAACAGTAGACAGGAACAATGAAGGCAGGCTAACATACTGATCTTTACTTACAATACAAATACTGGTAGACCACAGACAGGCTTGGAAAGTGGTAACCTTGGACCATAAACACAATACAGAAAACAATGTTTCCACATGGACTAAATGGAATCCGACATATATAGGGTAGGTCTGAATAGGAACAGGTGCAAACACTCAGGACAAATACAAACAGGTGTGACTGATAATGAATAGGACACAAGCTATATTCAAGATACAAAATAGACAAACCAGGAAACAGCAGACAGGACCAGGAGCATAAAGGTGGCAAGGGGTGAACACAAACAAACAGTCGGACTAGGAACACAAACCTCACAGCTTCTGTTCCTCACTCAAAACTTTCCTTTACAACTTTTTTGGAAAGGAAAGAAAAAGGTGCAGAAGTCTCTTAATTTTTCTGGAGCTGCAGTTGGCGTGGTTGTCAGCAGTGTTATGGCACTCCAAACAAAACAACAGGATGGTTCTGAATTGGTGGTTATGACTGGAGGTGTTAGGCTCCACCTACCAGGTGGTCTCTTTATAACAAAAATAGAAAAATACAACGAGACAAAAACAGTAAAAAGAAAACATACCGCTCAGAGGACACGCAAAGGGAACAACACAACATTGATTAAGAACATATTTTACAAAGATGGCACTCCTACACCATATGTCTGGTGAATTTATGAAAACAGAGCTGGATTTATTCATAGTTCCCTTCACACAGACATCTATTGAGAAAAAATTGAAATTGAAATATCAACACTATCAGCAATATCAGACGCAGGCCTTCTGGAGTACTTAATTGCAGGAAATGGCAAAGACTATGTTGACCTAAAAAATAATTTGTTGTACCTACGTGTAAAAGTCACTAAACCAGAGGGAACTAACATTGATGCCGGAGCACCTGTTGGGGTTATCAACTATCCGATAGCCACCCTATATTCACAAGTGGATGTCTCCTTGGGGAATTGTTTAATTAGCCAGAGAAGCAACACCCCCTAAAGAGCTGTTATAGAGAACATTCTCAATTATGGTTGTGGTACATTAAAGACAGTTTTCAGCCGTCACATGGATGTTACAGACCCTGCAGCTGAAAACTAAAAACTTAAGAAAAAGGCTGCATATTCAGCGGATAGCACAACATTTGTAATGATCGGCCCTGTTCATAGTGATATCTCCTATCAAGAGAAACTCATGTAAAACAGCGTTGACCTAAAGGTTGGATGGTTCGCAGTAAAGACGAGTTCTGTATTATGGGGGCAGGGCATGTGCGTTATCGTTTGCATATATTTTCTGCATTTACGCTTTGTCAAGAAAGTGACTGTTTCACCAGCTGTGAAAGTTGGACATGCTCAAGCACTACTCTAACCACTGCCAAGTACCTAATTGAAATAGTGTATATGAAGACATTCAGCTTAACGGCGGGGGGTCTTGTTTGCAACCAGGAAAACCTCTTTTTAGGACCCCTGCCTAAATGTATTGTCTTTGGATTGGTGAGAAATGACAGTTTTACCGTAAGTTACACAAATAAATCTATTTAATTTCAAACTTTGGAGTTCATTGCTATGTATTTACACTGTCAGCAATTTCCTAGCAAACCGTTCCAACCAAATTACACAACAGGGTCAGCAGTGTGTGAATTTTACCAATTGGCCTTAGTTTTAGGACCAAGCCTTGGCTAATAACAGGTCTGACTTCTTACACGGTGAGAGAAAGTAGGCTTGAGAAACTTAACACAACACAGATGTACTGACTAACTCTGAGCAAAGGAGTATAGATAGGACGTGTTGCCCGATACTGATGGGCCCCACACATCCTGTCCATACCTCCTGCTAGGAGTTGCCCATGTGACTGTCACAGGCTTGATGGATTGGACCATTGACCATATGCTGGAACATACCATACAAGGGTCATTTGTAAGATAGGCCTTTCTTATTGGAGTGTATTTGTCTGATTTTGACCATTGGCCGCCTCCCTTGTATTTTGGTATAAGTACTGTGTTCTTTCTGTATTTACTGTAGAGAGAGAAAAACTATGTACTGTTAACATTGCCGTCTCATGCTGAATAAAGATGGCTCTCCCCTGACTTTCTGGTTGCATAACATTTGTTCATGGATATCATATGGAACAGAAAATAACAACGGCTATACGCTGTATGCTTTCAACTGTGCACTGGATGAGGAATGCGGTCAACACCTATCCTTGACCAAGTCACGGAATGTACAAATTGAAATGAGGTTCAGACAACCACTGCCCCACACAATTAATTTGGCTGTTTATTACATTTTTCAACTACATTATTGAAGTGTCAAACCAGCGACAAGACATGGCTGACTTCTATTAGGAAAATGGTGTGGAAATGAATACCGCAGCATTGACCGGTGTGGTAAACCAATTTTCATCTAGGACTAATTTCTATGGTGAGCTGGCATGCGAACAACCACCTAGTGAACCAGTCCAAGATGTTGCATCAATGATAATAAATACACATCCGGTCAATCATCCTGGGGAGCATTGGCTGGCTATTTACATCACAGATGATGGTGTTGGAAGGTTTTATTACAGTCTGGGAAAAAACCCATATTTTATGTATTTTCCTAGGTCAATCAGTGCATTTCTGCAAACCTCTGACAGTGTGTAATACAGTTCAAACCAAGGACAGGACATGACTTCAACCACGTGTGGACAGCATTGTGTGTTCTCTCTCTATCTAATGACAAGAGGTCTGAGTAATATAGATGCTATGTCTTTTTATATTGATGATTTATGAGAAAATGATGCGCTAGTCTCAAAGTTTGTAGCTAAGATGTATCAGAGTAAGCGTGATAAGCAAATGTTTAATTGCATGTGAATCGTTTAATTTGTGTCATGGTTGTTTGATAAATAGATGTGCAATTAAAGTATGTGTATGTCTGCTTTATTATTCAAAAATAAAACCAATCATAAAACCACATCAAGGTTTACATAGTGTACGTTTTGCCTTGAATAATTGTTGCATGAAAAATACTGACAATCACAAATAAAGAAAAGCATAAACTAAAAACACATTAAAATGGAAGTCATTTTGTGGGTTCTGTGGTCGGGGATACCAAGAAAGCTTTGGTTGGTTGATAACCAGTTGCGGGGGATTGGTACTGGAAGAAAGTGCCAGGGGTGTGGCTAAATGATCCATTGTGTCACCAGACGTTTATTTAAACAAATTGATATTACGCTTTACAAGCTCATTTGGAATAGTTGTAAAAGGCAGGTCTCTACATGCCATGGCCTCTAAAAACTTGCCCCACCCCAACGGACTTTTAGTGCCAGTAATTCTATTGGTTGCTGTCACACTTTTAACCAGATCCAACAGGTGCAAACCTTTGATTATCCTTTCTTTGAAAATGAATTCACCATTTGAAGTCCATGAGTTCAAATCTTTAGACCTGTGCGTTCTATTAAGAATATATTCAACATTCTTCCTACTCCTTGCAGGTACATAATGCAAAACGTCATTAACACAGTTAACATTTCGGTCAACAGTTTGCTTTGTCTCAGTCATGTTTACTACATCAGACCCAGGTAGAACAGGTAGATATTTTTGTAGCTGCGATTCTGTTGAGTGTATATTTCCGCACCTTAGATTAAGAGCTATTTCACAGAGTGATAGATTGAGGTCAGCGGAAGCTGATTCTATAATAACTTTACATTGTTTCGCCTGTGCTTTAAATAGCATCTTCAAAAGTGGTACATTTCGACGAATACCTAGACATGATCAAACTCTGGAACATACACAACAGGCCAATCCCCGGAAAACAACTCTGTTCTGAGACGTAATTCTTCTGGTGTTGTAGCTTTGAAGTCAATGAGTAAATAACCAAAAGGTGGATATGTTGCATCTTTAAAACTCTCCATGAAGAACCGAGAAAGACAGAGGTATATCTGTCTGCCTAAAATACTAAACTGCTGATTGTCACAGGGTTTTTTAAACAAGATTAGGTCATTTGTGTTCAAGTTAATAGTTCTACTAGATTTGCTTTTAGCCAACATGTTTTGGACAAGGTAAATTGCACTCAGGTTACGGTGGTGTTAATATTGTGTGAAAACTCGTTCCATCTCCAAACACTGAAGCATTTTTCATTAAATTGTCAATAATTAAAGGGTTGTTTTTCTGAATCAATCACAGATTGCCATCACAGCAATGTTGGCAGTCCTATAAAAGTAATCTCTCTCAACTTCAACATTCTGTCATACAGTGTTCGCCAACATGAATAAACCCAGATGATATTCTGAATTTCTTTGCAGAACACAATGTCAGCATTATCCAACAACATCTTCACAAAATATACTGGGGCCATTCACTGCTAAATGGGTGTTGAAGGCTTTGTGCTGTACATGCTTGTTGTACACAACTCTGAAACGCTGAGACACTACTCGGTTTTCAATCTGAATGTGGTTTGATTGGTGTCTGTTTTGTGTAACGCCACTGTACCATCGCAACTGTGTCTGAGATGAAAGTGAAATAACCAACTTCTATTTCATTGGAAAAAAGGTAGTGACTAAACTCCTCCGGATTTGTAATTAACATTGCATTCATGAGGTTAGACTGCTCACCCATCTTACGCCAAAACCAATGATCGCCTAGCACTGTTAACAACAATGTTTTCCTTGTAAATCGGCACCCCTTCATTTTCATCATATTCATGGATATACCGTTCATTACCATCATCATCAACCACTGATAGAAACCGCTAGCTTCCTGCTTGTACTTCAGGAATGTACTCATGTAATTTACAAATAGATTATCTGATGTCCTCATGAAATCCAAGACTTCAAATGTTTTCACAATGCGATAACCTTTCTCAACCAGCTCAATAGAAACCCAGGTACCAGTTAAAGCTCTTTCTGAATCACCATGTGAAAAAATCAGTTACTGTGACGGTGAGGTGACGGACTGCTCCACCATCTCCCGCATTCTCCATCTCTCCACTTGCCATGAAATCATCCTGGTCCCCTTCAATTGTCTTGTCTCCAATTTTCTCTCACACCAGGTCCCAATTAGGTCATCAGTATGTGTTTAAATGTTTCTCCTCTGCTCCCCTCATTTGTCAGTCATTGGTCCATGTCAGTGTGTTGTCCCTGTGGTGAGTTTCTGTTTATGATTTTCTTTGTACTTTTCATTCATCAAGTGCTCAGTGTTTTACTGCTCTGTTGTTTTGTCTTTGTTTAAAATAAAGAGCGTACCAACCACTACCTCTGCCTACGCCTGGTCCTTTAAACCCACAACGTGACACCTTGTGACAGTTACCTGGTTTTCAAACAGCACATAATCTACCCAAAGGAAAGCACAGTTTACCGCTGACCCTGTGTTGTCCGGGTGATAAAGGCCTTTTGGTGGACAAACTGTAGCCTATAATAATACCAACGCATTTGTCAAGTGGATTGAAATCTTGAAAGATTATGAAGATTATTATAAAGATTATTTGGATGCCAATTGGATAAGAATTTGTTTTGTTGCAGAATGGGTGAAGACTACAAGAGAGGTCTCTCCTTGAGCCGTTAACTTCAAATGAATTGTGTTGGTATGGCCAATGTTGCTGCTTTTGTATGTAGCTCATGACCTCTATTCCGGGCCTCTGCATATGTGTACTGTGGGTACAACAAATCCATCAAACAAATAGGAAAACAGGTAAAAACATTATTCAACACCACATACTATGAAGGTTTGTTTCTCGCAAGACAGGTGAGAATCTCTGTACAATGACAATTCCAGTATTGGACTTGGGTGTATTTGTGATGATGCTTAATGGTCTACATTATGACTGCTATCATGGTATGTTTGGAGAGTGAATAGTTCCCTATTATAGGTGGTCCCTATCACAACAGGATATGCATCTGTCTTTTGTATGATATTGTCGCATGGATCATGCTACGGACAAGGGGGTTTTAGATTGCTCAATGGACTTGGGGGAATGTTTAGTCATGATATGTTTTTGACAGATTTTCTACAGAAACACCGTTAACACTGATGGTAGCCTGTTGATGTCAAAATGTTTCTCGACCCTTATAATCTGTGATGGGGGAGGGACTGATGACTGTCATACATTGAGTTGTGTTGGAGTGTGGTGTTTTAATTGTCTTGTATACATTCATTTTCATTTGAGGAGCAATAAGACCTCGTTGGTCAGATATTCATTTGTTGTTTTGTCTTAGTCATTTGTAACATAAGTGTATGAACCTTTTCTTTTCATTAGGAATTGAATTGTACTTGTAATGTTTTATGAAACGTGATGTTTTTCTTTAAATGTTTGATAGGGGGGAATGTGGGATACAATATGAATGTACGTTTAATTGGAAGTGAATGTGCCTAGATAATGAGAATGTTTACATTGACCATTTGGCATGGGGGTTACTGTTTTGGCTTTGCTAGGTAAACAAGCCCCTTAATGTATATAACAGCTTGTAACCAACATTACAGTGAGAAGAGACTGAGTGAGATGGGATTGAGATTGTGTAAGGAAGACCAGGTCCATAACCTTATGAACAAGAATATCTAATGCTGCAATAAATGATCTACACTCTCCCTTGACAACCGGGTATGCAAACTACTATACGAAACGGCTGATTTCTAACATTACTTTGTCATTTTAAATTATGCTATATGGGCTTAGAAAACACACCGACATGCGAATATTGGGGTGTACCGATTTTGATTCTAGTTAAATGTTTTGGTTCGATTTCGAACTGCGAAATGTATGAGAATTCATGTTATTTTATGATAACTACCAAAGTGTTTTTAGCTAATTTGTCAGATAAGATAGCTATCTGCTTTATAAAGAAGATAAATAAGCTTACCTGAGATTCCTTGTCCAGAAACAATGACATGGTGTTCCAGAAATTATGTCGGCTTAACGAGCTAAGCAGATGTTAAGTAATTGTACAGTAATGTTAAGTAGCTGCAGTAACTAGTTAGCCAGGTATGTTACTGTAACAGAAAACTTGTTCTACCTGCAGTTGCTAACAAGGTATACTGTGTAGGCTACATGACTAAATAAGGACAATTCTAAATTAGCAAAACCAAAAGTACCTTGCTGTAGTTTGAAAGGTTAACATAAATAGTTACAAAATAGAAAATAATTATAAATTCAAAAAAACTATGATAGCGGCTGATACTTAACACTAGAACCACCAGGCCTTTTTTACCCCCTATAACCGCCAGAGCCAAACGCCGTTTGGCGCCATGAGCACACGAATCGTCCTTATTAGCATGGATATTCTCCTCTGCAGCATCACCATCCATCCAGAACATCGAGAGTGGCAGGTGGAGTCGTCGGGGACGGGCCGTGAGGCGACTCACGAACCGGTGGCATCGGTACAGGCAGAGTGGTCGGGGACGGTCGGAGTGTTCGTACATGGGCTGGCGGCTGAAGCACAGGCAGGGAACAGGCAGAGTAGTCGAGGACAGGCAGGCAGTCGGGAACCGGAAGGAGAGCAGAAGTACAGGCGGGGATCAGGCAGAGTGGTCGGGGACGGGCGATTGGTCGATACACGGACAGGCGAGACAAAGGTTTACAAAGAGCGAGATATGGCATGAGAACAGAGACCATTGATACAGCAGGGAAGATGTGACTGAGAGTAGTATATATACTGAGGGGTGATGAGGAGAGTGGGAACAGGTGTGTGAGTTGTGATTAGGAACAGGTGTGGGAACAGGTGCGCACCTGTTGATTAGGAATGTGAGCGCCTGCCACTGCGCGCTCGTGGAGGAGGAGGCGTGACATTCCGACAACGGAACAATGTAAAATACGCGTATTTAGGAAGAGGAGGGTGTAACTTTAAAAATTGCCTTGTTAATTTAATAACAAACTCAAACGTCAATTGTCGTAGGCATTTGGCGGTTCTACTGTTAAGCAGTTTAATAGCTATTGGGCTAATCAGAGTTGAAGAGTACTTGTGAATACTCACAGACACAACTAAACCAGAATTATCATAAACTGGATTAAATAACATAAACATAGTTTAAACCATCAGAAGTATACAGCTACAGCGATAATGTAATTGCTGAGATCAACTTCTCATGACTGTTTAGGAGTACATATAATACAGCGAAGACATTGCAGGACCCTCGAGCTGCGGCTGTTCCGTGCATGCACAGTTAATTTGTGTATGCCTTCCCTGCATTTATTGGGAGTATTATTGTTTCTTCAGCTGAAATATTTGGAATATGGGTTCCTATGTGGTGGCAAGTAATGATATCGTATGCAACTTTCCCAATTGTAGTTACGTAAGATTGTTAAACTGGTAAGTACGTTTTTACCTTGTCAGTACGTCATTTCATTATGTTTCTGTGGCGGCCTGAGCAGGTGAGGAAGATGTGTACAATTGGGAAGTGTAACATGTACTTTTGCTCAGTAAATGGCTACATTTTCAGTGGGCATACAGTGTATAACATTGCCACCGGCAAGGTAGTACACTGGGTCCGGACCATAGGCATACATAGCCAATGGCAATGTACTACACTGAATGTGGACAATAGACTTGCTGTGTATGTCAATGTAACCGGTTATTGAATTCACTGTATCTGGATGTAGACCTGGCCCGATAAACAACCTGTATAGCAGTGATTTGTCAGTAGATGTAAAAAAATGCACTCGGGGGGCGTTTGGACCGAAGTGTATGGGTAAACACATTGGATGTATATTTGGCAGTAAAGAATGTACATTTGCCCAGTAAATGTCCAAACCTGGACTGGGGGCAGTATGGACCAAAGTCTATTATGGGTAATCCCATATGGGCACAATAGGAAATATATAATACATTTGCCCAGTTAAGATCAAAATTTGGACTCGGGGGAGTTGGACTAATGTTCATGTATGGGGAATCCCGTTGGTCGTACAATTGGGCAGAAATGCATGTACATTTGCACAGCAAACATCAAAATTTGGACTCAGGGAAGATTAGACCGAAGTGTATCGGTAATCCCTTTGGTCTTACAACCGTGCAGTAAAACGTGAATATTTGCCTCACAAACATCAAAATTCTGATTCCGGGGGTCCTGAATGAAGCGTATGTGTGGTACCATTGGGTATAAAATTTTGCACCAAAAGTGTACAAGTGCAATGTAAACCACCAAGACCACCTCCCCAGGACCTGCTGCCTCTCTATGGAAAACCACTGACCACTGATTATTTTTCACAAATTAACATTTGGAAAGAGGCCTGTACGGGAAGCCAGTTTTTATGTTATTGTTTTTAATTTGCTTGTGCTCATTTGCTTTCGAGATTGATTGTATAATACAAACAACCACACTAGACACGTTCACACGGCACCTTAGCCTAGGGCTGAGAGCATCCTAAGCCCAGGGCTAAGCAAGTGTTCACACTTGCATATTTTGATGTGGGAAAGCACCATCCTTAGCCTAGGGCTAGCTGGCCATGCTCTGGAGCAGGGTTGGCAAAGACCAATGTGAAACGGGGTCAAGAATAAAACCATAGAAAGTTTATTGTCCAATCTCAATACCTGCCCTTTCATTTAATTTACAATCGCTTGTGACGTGCATTGTTACCAAGAGCTCCGTCTGTTTTGGTCCTTTAACACTACAAAGTTTTGTCTTTGTCTTTATATCTGCTAGATCTTAGCGAAGTACATTTGCAACTTATCATTAAATGTAAAATGGTATTGTGTCATATTTGTCTGTTAGCCCAGGGCTTAGGTACATAAATGTGAATCCTTAGTTTAGGGTTAAGCCTTAGCCCAGGGTTAACAAACTCTTGTGTTAACACAGGCTAAGCTGACCTGGGGCCTTATAGTTTCCATCCCCACACTGTAATGTAAATGGGATATTTTTTGTGGGAAAATCTCTTCAGTACCGCAGTGAATGTATTGCACAAAATACTCGGGAGAGTTTGTAAAATTACAAATATAATGTGGAATCATGGAGCACTGTGCTACATCCAGCAAAACAATATATTGTTGTCCCTTTTTAACAACACACCATAATGCACATGGAATTCATATTGCTTCATTAGTTAGCAGCTAGTGGCTTTAATTAGGAGTCTGGCTAGTTACTCCACCTAAATATTTTCTGATGACATGAACATTATAACAGACAGTTTAACTATTAATAGTTTGCTTCTATATATGGTATAAAGAATACTTGCCTCAGTAGCTAATCTATGCTCAGTAGCTAATTAATCCACTGTTTTATTTGTAGAATGACTTGCTACTATAGGCAAATATTTAGTGGAATGCAACATTGCCATGATTATTTCATCAAAAACTAGTAGAGTCAAACAAATGGCTAACATTTGCGATAAATGCTATCAACGTTAGCCTAACTTATCAACGTTAGCCTTACTTGTAACATTAGCTAACGGAAATGTAGTTAACTAACCTCAATTTAAGGTATCATTAGTTCACCTAACAGCATTTTGGCGACATGAACATTATAACATACGGTTTAGCTAATAATAATTTGACCGTTTAGCGATGGTGTCATGCTTTCAAGACTCAGCAGCTAATCTATGCTCATAATTGCTAGAAGAACTTCAGTCAAAGATAGTGTTAGTTCACTTTACATTTTTCTGATGACATGAACATTATAACCAATGCTTTAGTTATTAAACATTTGATTTTGGTAGAGAGGGTGTTGTGTTCAAGCCTCAGTAGATAATCCATTCTCAGTTTTAAAGTGACTTCTTTTTGTATTTGTTTCTACAATTCCAATTCTGAGGGCTACATTTATCAGTTGTTCCATTTTAACTGTAGACATGGAAGTTAAATTAAAATGAAATCTGAGTTGTAATTTAACAGCACATGGGCACATAGGCTTTATGCCCATCCCCTACCAAAGTCGGGGAGAGGTAGTTCCCAAATACATTTAAATCTGGAAAGTTATTGGTTTTATTGTTGCCATCTGTAATAGTATTTTGATCATCAAACTTAAACAATTCTAAGAAGTAGTTTTCTCATCATTGATGTTAATATGCATACTTAAGTAAAAATTATAACGATTATCTGTTCTGACGCCATCAAATCATTAATATGGTCTGCACTGGAGAAATGACAAACATCCATTCAGTTATATTCACCATGCGATTAGGGTACATTTATTACATTATGAGAAATTCAAACAACTTCCTAGCAAGCAAGTTCATTTATATTGCACAATTAATACATAGAAGCAATTCAATGTACATTACTGTGACGGTGAGGTGACGGACTGCTCCGTCATCTCTCCAACAGTCATGAACTAATCCCGGTCCCCTTAATTTGTCTTGTCTTCAATCATTACTCACACCAGGTCCCAATAAAGCCCTTTGTATGTGTTTAAATGTTTCTCCTCTGCTCCCCTCAGTTGTCAGTCATTGCTCCATGTTATGGTGTGTTTTGATGTCGCTGGTGAGTTTCGTTTTTGTTGTTTACTTTATCAATTGTTTTGCAAGTGCTCGGTGTCTTCTGTTTCTTTGTGATTGTTAAATAAAGACAGCACCGACTGCCACAATTACCTGCGCCTGGTCCGTTATCTCTACAACATCACAACCATGACAATTACATTGAAAAGAAACATACAAAATGCAATGGAATTAAAACAGTCAGACAATTCTCTAGCACAGCTGTCTCCAGTGGGACTGCATGAATTTCAACACCCTGGTATCTCAATCCTTGCTTTCCAATGCTAGGATGAACCCGTCATTCCCTATGTGAGATAATCATTGCATCAATGTCTTATTTGGCTCTCTCCAGGGAGAAATGTATGCAATGTCTGTATTTTAATTACAGTTACCATACCTATTTACCGTACCACCCGGTATCTCAATCCTCGCGCTCCAGCACTTGGATCAATTCGTCAGTCCTTTTGTGAGAAAATATCCTACATTGATGTCTAAACAGCAGCACAAAACCTTGTATTATCCATCATCCGCAGATTGTAACATTTACGCAGAGGTTATTCTTCTGATAGCACCAGAATTGGCATTATGATCAGGAAAAGATAGCAGAATATATATTTAATAATGAAATAAATCAAAAAGAGAAATATAAAATACAGCATAATAATAAACCATAGAAATAATAAAACCAATGTAAACATAGGAAGCTTTAAAAGCTGTCAATTTAGTTTAAGCGATAGAAACATAGGAAGCAATAAGGCTCACAGTGTGGTTACTTTTAAGAGCTCAGTCATAGGCACGTGAAAAGAGAAGCGTTTTAACCTGGATTTAAAAATATGTTCGGTGCACATATTTTGGTAATTTATTCCACTTGTGTAGAGCATAACTGCTAAATGCATCTTCTCCATGTTTAGTTTGGACTCTGGGCTATACTAGCTGTTCATGGATCTAAGAGCCATGCGTGGTGTATATTCTTCAAACATAACAGAAATGTATTTGGGTCCTAAACCATTAAGAGATTTATAAACTAAAAGCACCACTTTAAAATCTGTAGAATTTGGCCAAGAGGTAGCATATAGAGATTGAACAGAAGCGGTCTGAGAACTGATCCCTTGGGAACTCTGCATGTCATAGCCACCCTATCAGATTCATGATTACCAATGGTGACAAAGTAACTCCGGCCATCTAGATAAGATCTGAACCATTCAAGGACTGTCCTGGAGAGTCCTTCCCAATTTTCCAGCCTATACGTGTTCTATGATCTACAGTGTTAAATGCTGCACAGAGATCTAAGAGAATCAGAACTGATAATCTGAATCAGTATTCAGCTGTATATCATTTAAAACTGTAATCAGGGCCATATAAGTACTGTAGTGAGGTCAGAAACCTGAATGAAATTTTTCAAAGAGAAAGTTTAGGGCACAATATTGCAGAGTTCATTGAAGACAACCATCTCAATGATCTTGGCTATAAAAGGGAGATTTGATACAGGTCTATAGTTCGTTATGAATGCATCCAGTGTTCTCTTTTTTAATAGGGGCTTAATGGCAGTTGTTTTTAGAGATGTAAGGAAAATGCCTGATTGCAGAGAGCTACTAACATTTGGCTACAGGTCCATTGTTATAAAGTTAAAAAAAAAAGGTTTCAAGTCTGATGGCAGTGTATCGACACAACATGTAGAAGCTTTAGGATGTCAAACTGTTTCTTCTAAGGATTTTTAATCAGTTGTATAACATTGCGACAAAGTTATGTCTTGCTGTTCGTAGTGATGGTACATTGTCCTTGTTAGACTGTGTAGTTCAGATGGTCCGTCTAACACTTTTTAAAAAATCACTAAAGAAACACGAAGATTCATTACATTTCACAGTGGACATGAGCTCTGATGCTATCTGCTTTATTGGGTTCGTAAGCTTGTCGACCATGAAAAATAGAGTGCGGGTATTATTCGTCCGTTCCACCCTACCACCTGGACACAGCCGTCCCTATGGACCTGGGGACGGCTGCACTCCTGGGCAGAGGGCAAGGAGGAGGAGAGCAGAGGGGTTCAACAAAGCGTTGGGGAAGTTCCGCTGCTCCGCGCTACACCTCCAGCTCCAGAGGTGACAGGCACGGCGCTTCCACATCACCCCAGGTAGCTCATGCCCATTCACTGTTCGCTTTTCCACTCACTCTCTGCACCGTCCCTGTTGAGTTCTCCGGTTTTCCGTTGCTTTCCCAGTGTCAGCGCTGGTAGATTCAGGCACTACTGGGTATTTCATCAACAGGGCTTTCGCATTACGCACACGTATTCCCCTTCATGTCCTCACCAGCCCCCTACCTGTGAGAGCGTTGGATAACCGGCCACTAGGGTCGGGCTTTGTTATTGAGTGTACTATCCTGTTCCTTATGGTCACCTGCAACCAACACCGCGAAGCCCTTTCGTTTCACGTTATTGATCCCCCCCCCCTTCCCAGTCGTTTTGGGTATCCCCTGGCTGTCTCTCCATGACCCCATCATTTCCTGGTCTAGTCATGTCCTTTCGGGGTGGTCCCGGAAGTGCCAAGGTAGGTGTTTGGTTGTTTCCGTGGGTTCAACCATGGTGGAAAGTCTGGACAGTGCTCCTGCCGTGCCAATTCCTCCCGAACAGCGGGACTTGGCCACGGTCTTTTCCAAGGCTAAGGCTACTGTATTACCGCATCATAGGCCGAGGGATTGCGCTATAAACCTCTTAGAGGGGGCCGCTCTCCCTAAGGGTCGCGTTTATCCACTGTCCCGCACCGAGACTGCGGCGATGTCCGCGTATGTTGAGGAAGCGTTAGGACAGGGATACATTAGGCCCTCCAAGTCACATGTCTCCTCGAGTTTCTTTTTTGTGAAAAAGAAGGACGGTGGTTTGCACCCGTGCATCGATAACAGGGCGCTGAACCAAATCACCATCCCATTCAGCTATTCTCTTCCCCAAATCTCTGCGGAGGTCAAGAGGATGCACGGTGCCCGCTTTTTGCACGGTAGAGTGCTTGCTAGATTGTTGGTGCATGACCTGTACGTGAAGGCCAAAAAGTGTCTGTTCTTCCAGTCGTCTGTGTCCTTCCTGGGGTTCTGTTTCTCTCGCACAGGTGTGGCTATGGAGGAGCATCACATTGATGCCGTATGTAATTGGTCGACCCCAACAACATAAAGGGTGTGCAACGATTTTTTTGGCTTTTCTAATCATTACAGGAGGTTTATCCGGGGCTTTAGCCAGGTCGTGGCTCCGATCGCCTCCCTCCTGAGCGGTGGGGCGACTCGGTTACGGTGGACTGCGGAGGTGGAACGGGCGTCTGTGGAACACTGTTTCACCACCGCTCCAGTCCTGGCGGACCCGACCCGTCGCTCCAGTTCGTTGTGGTGGACGCGTCCGAATGTGATCTTGGGGCCTTCCTCTCCCAATGAACAGGGAGTCGGAACACGCTCCACCCCTGCGCCTTCTTCTCACAGAAGCTCAGTGCGGCGGAGCGTAATTACGACGTGGGTGATTTTGAGCTGTTGGCTTTGGTTAGAGCCCTGTCGGCGTGGCGGCACTGTTTAGAGGGGGCCAAGCACCCTTTCCTCATCTGGACTGACCACCGTAACCTGTACATGCGGGCAGCGAGGAGGCTGACCCCTCGCCAGGCCAGGTGGGCTATGTTCTTCTCCCGGTTTGTTTTCACTCTCACTTACAGGCCGGGGATCAAGAACGTCAGGGCCAACGCGCTGCCTCGCCAGCATGACACAGAGGAGTGGCCAGTGGATGACGCTGCCGTACTGCCGGCGTCATGTATCTTGGCGCCGGTTGTATGGGAATTGTATGCGGACATCGTTCGTGCGCAGCGTGACGAGCCCTGTGCCGACGTCTGTCCATGACCAGCTCATCTACTGGGCCCATACCTCTCCCTCCTCCAATCATCCTGGCATCGGGCAGACCATTTCCCCTAGTATAATGTTCCCTCTGCTCCCTTTGTCTTTGTGTGTTACTATCTCGCCGTCGTGAGCATTGTTCAGCTCCACAAATAAATGAATCCGAATACATCGACACTGATGTCCGCTTCTCCTTGTTCGCCAAATCGAGCTAACATTTGATCTAGATACAGAAATTGGGCAGTACATGGTGAAAACAATCACGGTATACAATGTTGTATAGACTTTTGTAAGAGTGAGGGGATATGAGACCCCAAAAATAATGATCTCAACAAAATATTAAATTGATCTGCATGACTAGCCTAAGTATACATTCTTGGTTTAAACCTATAAAGACTGCATTTCTTGTTAAAGAGGATGAACCAACATGAAGACCAGAGAGCTGTCCAAGGGAGAAAAGCAAGTCATTGTCAAGCTGAGAGAAGATGGAAAATCAACCAGAGCCATTGGACAAACATTGGGCATAGCAAGCACAACAATTTGGAATGTCCTGAAAAAAAAAGAAACTACTGGTGTACTGAGATACAGACGTAGAACAGGTCAGTCAAGGAAAACAATAGTAGTTGGTGACAGAAATATCATGAGAGCTGTGAAGAAAACCCCCAAAGCATCACCAACAACCTCCACAGTGCAGGGGTAAAGGTATCACAATCCACTTTTCGAAGACTCAGAGAGCAGAAATATAGAGGCCACACCACAAGATGCAAACAACTCATCAGCAGTAAGTGAAATTTGCAAAAGGTACAGAGATAAGACGCATAAGTTCTGGAACACAATCTTATGGAGTGATGAGACCAAGATGAATCTCTACCAAAGTGATGGAAAGGCCAAAGTGTGGAGAAAGGAAGGAACTGCTTATGATCTGAAGCATACAAGCTCATCTGTGAATGCATGGCTGTTTCTGGAACAGGCTCATTAATATTTGTTGATGATGTAACTGATGATCGTAGCAGCAGAATGAATTTAGAAGTATACAGAAACATTTTGCCTGTCAATTTACAGAGAAATGCATTGAAACTAAATGGTAGGAAGTTTATCATGAAGCAGGACAATGACCCAAAACACACTGCCAACAATGCAAACGACTTCATCAGGGGAAAAAAGTGGAAGGTTTTAGACTGGCCAAATCAATCACTTGACCTTAACCCAATAAAGCATGCATTTCAACTCCTTAAGAGGAGACTGAAGGGAGAAACACCCCGAAACAAACAAGAACTGAAAAAAGCTGCGGTAAAAGTCTGGAATAGCATCACAAATGAAGAATGCGACACTTTGGTGATGTCGATGGGTCGCAGGCTAGAGGCAGTTATTGCAAGCAAGGGTTATGCCACTGAATATTAAATGTTATTTACTTTAAGATTATTTGTTCAGTTACCTTTGCTCACCTAAAAATGCAGTGGTTTAATACAAACGGTGATATGTCCTAAGTGGTTTAACACATCTAGATGTGAATACCAGGAAATTAAAGCCGAAATTCTGAACTCATACTCATCTTTTGATCCTAAACCCAAATGTCTTCAGTGAAGGTATTTGCCTTGCCGTTCCAATACTTTTGGAGGGGACTGTACACTTATATATGTTGTGTTATCCAATGTTCACTAGAGTTACAAGTAGTTTTAACAAAAGACAGAATAATGGCTTTGGGAAGAGTAGATTTAAAACCAAAGAAATTGGAAACCAATCATTTACAATTTTGTGTAATTGAACAATTTGTGATGTGGGATGCAACCACCTGTATCATCCAATACTTCTGGAGGGGACTGTAGGGTAAGCATTCAATGTTTTTTTGCAACATGACCAGTCCTGTGCAAAACTTGCAGTTCAATACTGCGATTGGGACCAGTGTAATGGATGTCAATTTGTGTGAGAAAATCTAATTGAAATTGAATGAGCACTCAAAAATTGTAATTTGATCTCTTTTTTTAAGTTATATATTCTAACTCCACACACCTCACTGGCCATCATTTGACTAATGGTGATAATGAATAGAAATAGTCAATCATAGTCCAAAATGAACAGAATAATCCATTAAACCTTTTTGTTTTTGTTTGAAAGTGTGACAGAGAGAAAGGGAGAAATTTAGAGTGGCCAGGTTGTAAGTAAAGCGTTGCAGTAGGTCTGGCGTTCTTTCAGGCTCTTAGAGCTTGGTTGTTATAAACAGTAAACAGTAGAGGCTCTGACAGTCCACAGACAGTTGCTGTGGGAAACAAATCAAACTGAGTTTTTTCAGCAATGCCATTATAGACAGAACTATACATGTTGCACACACGTACCCAGGCACTCACACACACAGATTTCAACAACTAGCTGATCTGTCTTCATTTAGGGACCCAAATCCCCAAGAGCTTTCAGCCAAATGCTGTCCTCTCCCTAAATATTTTTCTTTTCTCTTCTGTGCAAAAAAGAAATGGAATACCCATAGAGGACAATCATTGCTTCAGTTAATTCCTGTTTCTGGTTTTATCGTATTGGAAAGTTTGACTAGGGAGTTAGTGTACTTTGACCGCAGCAATTTTTCACCCCACTGTTTTTCTCCTGCTTTCCTATTTATCTTTCTTTTCACTTTCTAAATGTGAACTCATTGGTGAGCCTTCGGGGGGCATGTTGGTTCTTTCACATCGATCAGCGCTGATGAAACCGTAACCACACACTTGTTGCAGTGAGCGATGATTTAAACAACTCATCACCCTGCTTACTCTACTGATTTCTGTGACTTGGTCCTCAAGGGCCTTTTTAATTTATTAAGGGAACTTAGCAAAATGAAAGAAATTCTGTAATAAAAACATAGACTCAAAACAGTCACAGGGCAATCAAAAATCATAATCAAAGCGACTCACACAGACATGATAGAAATTATGTCTCTGGTCTCCCAGGTCTGGAATGAAACACACGTGTCAGTTTATTACTGCATTAATGCACATGATTCAATACATAGCCACATGGGGGGCCTCTGCCAAGTCTTCTGAACAGTAACAATTTATACATCCCTTCCATTTGACCGGCGATTTACCATACTATTTTGAAAGTCAGTGTGGTCTAGGCAGAGGGTCTCTGTTAGGGACCTGTCCTCACCCCCTGTTAAGCGTTGTTGTGGCAGACTCCACTGACCTGCGTGTCCTGCCTCTAACCCACGATGTAGTGTGCGTCCTTGGCTTCCCTCTCACTGCATTTTATGGACTCACTTCAAAGCCCCTTTCTGCAGGCTGCCAGATTGGGTCACATAACTCAGCCAACATGAAAGTATGGCAGACCATAAATTTATACATAGAACCCCCCAACTAAATATAACCAATGGGTGTATAACAAGCGATCTAACGGAGAATCTATACCACAGCCTCTCTGCCTGTGTTAATCTGTCAGAGATCTGGCAAATTCGGCTGTTGACGGTTTCCCTTTTAATATCTGTAACTGTGTTTTCATTACGCATCCAATCCTTAATTCCTTCTACCTACAGCGGCGCAGAGGTATTGGGTTTTCAGGAATGTGAATGAGAGGCCAAGGAATTTTTTGGCGATGTGATTTTATTTTTGGGGTTTACTTTGATGTTGATGGATGTACAGTATTCTCCATTCTCTCCCTTACAGAGAAAATTGGAAGCATACATGCCAGTACAAAGGTAATCTGGAAAATCATCCGGTTATAAAAAATTTTTTGGTTGACCCAACCATATCATTAATACAGCTATCACATTGAAAACGTTTGGAAATAAATGACCACCTTAATGCTTACTTTACCATTGTAATCAGAAGTATGAATACCCACTCTCAGATAGCTCACTGGCCATGTCAAATAGTTAGTAAGCTTTCTCTAACAGATTTCCTTCTGTGAAAGTCTACTGTAAGTGCAGGAAAACGTAGAGTGTACAATTTTGCCCCTCAGTGTTGGTCCAAGGAAAGTTTGCTTAATTAGCTCATGTTAGTGGTTGAGGTCAAATGTAGGCTAGCTAAGGAAGGTGATCCTACACCAGTGCTCAGGGCCAGGGGTAATATCTCCCAGGAGTGTTGGGGAAGCACCTGCTCTCCCCAGACCTCTGATTTAACCATAACACTGCTTCTGTGGCTCTCCTGACTTCAGATAGGTTTCCATTACACAGGAAAACGGGGAAGCAGTGTTTTCTGAGCTGAGAGCAGTCACAGTTTGCAATTCTGCCAACATCCAATTGTATTTTTGGAAAATAAAGGGTGAAGCTAAGAGCATTGCCACTGCATTTTGCACGGCCCAAGGTTGATTTTGGATGGTGCAGGTCTTCTGGAACAGATCTTCCCTCTTTTGTTTTGATGGATCTGTCATGGAGAATGAATGGAAAGCAGGAATTTAGAGAGGCATGAAAGAGTTCAGAGAGAAAGTGATGCAACACACAACCCTGCATAATGAGTAATTAAGCAAAGAAATGTAAAATTACCCTGGTAGTATTTTGGTTGCAATGAAACCTCATTGAATTGAACAATTCAAACAGACAAGCTCCGATAGAGTAACTGGAATCAGTGTCTTTGATCTGTCCGGCTCAATGGGTAGAGATGCAAGAGGATTTGTTGATATGTGAAACAACATTCTCCAAGAGAGAAGTTGGGTGGCTCCGGGTGTAGTTTGCACCCGTTACCCTCCACCCCGCCTCAAACACTCGGTTCCCACATTATTTGCTTATGATGGCTCCTCCCAGGGGGCATCCTGGCCCTTCCTTTCACTTTGTTTTGAAGTCAGACAGAGAAAGAAAATGTTTAATTATTTGTTAGTTCTCCTTCTTCTTCTTTTCACATTGAAGCATTAAACAAAATGTGGGTCACATCCCCACTTAACGGGGGATTTTGCCATCTATATTGTGATGTTAGCCCCTAGCTTAAGTTGATATAATCTAACGTTCAACTGTTTATGTATGTCTATAAAACCAAGTCAAGTGAAAGCCCCTAATGGCACCAGGTCCATTGTGCTCTCAACTGCTCCCTTGAGACAAAGACATTTTGTGTGTCCTTGAGGTACTTCCATTGCAAAGTGCATGTGGCCTTAGGTACGATAGCTTTTGGCCTCAGCTGAGTCGCTTCGACTTTACGCTTTTCATCTGTGTCAGAGCAGCTGTTGTAGGAGATTTCCTGAATAACACGATATGACTGTTGCTCACCACGGACCACTCCAGCATCAGCTCCCAGCTTCTATTCCTGTCACAGTGGATGATGCTAAGTGAGACTGGGAATCTGCCAACCGGGATATATAAAGGTCCAGACCCTGACAGTGCCCTCTGCAACAGGACCGGTTTGATTTCAAAGAGAGAGAGGGATTGAAAGAAAAAGAGGAAGGATGATCGAGAACTTTGTGTCTCTAGTTACGGTCTGGCATGTGGCACTGAAGGGCTTTCATTGACAGGTGACTGGGCTCTCCCCAGAGACAGAGGCTAAATTTCAAGCACTTGGTTCCATACAGTAATTAGCCTGTGCTAGAGGGAACACTTGGGCTCCATGAGTGAGCGGTTCAGGTTATTTGTGGAGGTCAGAGGTTCAAAGGTTAAGGATCATTAATCTCAGTTATCAACACAGCAGTGGCATACTGAATGAGGTCCTTGAAGACAGCTCCATTGACAGTTCAAACTTTCAGATCTGTGATGTCAGCTGTCCAGCCTAAAACTGAGTTTGACATGTTCTTGGTGATGAAAATTACATAGGGGAAGGGTCTTGACAGTGACATTGTCAACAGAAGTGAGTAAGCTGAGGTAAGCTCTGTCTGTCTCTCAAACTTTCATTAATTATTTTGATCGGTTTTTAGTATTGAGAAATTATAGAACTTTCTGTGCGATATTCAATGAATATCTAGAGATTCAGTTACGTTTATGTCATAATTGTCAGGAAATAGTGTTGTGTAAGGATTTGAAGTTTGATAGAAAATAATGATTTACAACACTGCCAAATATTCAGAATGCAAACATAGGGCTCATTTAAATAAAACTACATTTTCAAAAACATAGTACAGTAAACTCAAGATAGTGGATTATTCTGTAGTGTCAATATTTCAAAATGGCACATTCCGAGGTAGCGTGCGCCACATTTTATTAGAGCCCCCCAGGGGTTTTGCAAGTTTGAAGATATTTGTGTCAGAACTGTATCAAGTTCTGTGCTGTGCGCATGCTTATCACTCAATATTCCTGTGATTTGTAGCTTGCATGGTATGTCTCAAACAAGCCAGTGAAGAGTAAAAGATTATTATTGAAATATAATGCAATCGAAGATAAGTTTATCTAGCTTTTGATTCTCTCTCGTAAAGTAAACAACACCCATAGTTTGCTGCTGTGTGCTATTATAGCAACTCCTGATGGCATTGCACCTGGAAGAATCCCTCATTATTTGGGTGTTTCAGACAGCAACATTTCAGAAATTCAAGGTGAACAATGAAGCTATGTAGCTATATTTGTTTGTCTGGGTGTGTACATTTGTGTGTTTGAGTTATTGTTTCAAAGAAAGCCAAGGTGTCTGTAAATACAGTTTCGTACACCATAAAAGGCCCTTGAAACCTGGAGGAAACAGACATGAAGGGGTCTGGTAGACCCAAGGCCACAGCAGAATCGGAAGAAATGTCTGCAAGTAAACAGCTTGGGTGATAGGTGTCTCACAGAACAACAAAGCACAGCTTTACACTGGTTGAAGTAATCAAGTCTTCTTACTTCGAGCTGAAACAGACTTTGAGCTGAAAAAGGGACTTGCCTGGACCATGAAGCACTGCCAGTGGACTACTGAAGACAAGAAGGACGTAATGAACAAGTGAATAAAAATATGAAATCTTTGGTTCATCACCCAGGGTTTTTTTACGCTGTCATGTAGGCGAGTGGATGTTTTCACAGTGTGTGAGATCAACAGTCAATCATTGAGGAGGAAGCTTAATGGTCTGGGGCTTTTTCAGAGTTGGTGACTTGCACATGGTGAGTGGCACCCTGAATAAAACCGACTACCACAGCATTTTACAGAACCATGCAATACCTTCTTGAGTACGTCTACTTGGTCAGGGGTTCATCGAACAGGTGAACAAGATGGTAGGGTTCAAATCATGGAATGGCCAGCACACTCTCCAGACATAAACCTCATTGAGCTGGTTTGGGATGAACTGGTCAAAAACATACAAATGAAATACATATAGTGCAACATGAGTGGGATTTATCTCTGAAAGTCTTTCCAAACAATATTTCTATTGTAAAAATAAGGTGGGGACATACATCGATCAGGCATAACATTATGACCACCTGCCTAATATGGTGTAGGTGCCCCTTTTACCATCAGAACAGCCCTGACTCAATGAGTCCACTAGACCTCTGAAGGTGTGCTGTGGTTTCTGGCACCATTAGCAGCAGATACTTCAAGTCCTGTATGTTGCGAGGTGGGGCCTCCATAGATCAGACCTGTTTGTTCAGCATATCCCACAGCTGCTCGTTTGTATTGAGATCTGGGGAATTTAAAGCCTCAAGTCCAAGTCAAAACTTCAAACTCGTTAGTAGTTTATGTAGGGTATATCCGGTCACTTCGGGGATTTATGACCCTGGTGGGCAAGGTTTCCAGATTGATTTCACAGGTGGGTAGGACATCCAGTTTGGTGGGCAGGACATCCAGTTTGGTGGGTGGGACTTCCTGTGTGACATATGGACTTCCGGTATGACGTGTGTTGGGGCGGGACGTCCGGAATGACGTATGCATGTCCGGTGACTTCATAATTCATGATTGCATTGATGTGTCCATGTTTCATGTTTTACAATGAATGATAAACACCCCCGGACAAGTGTTATAACAGGTGGGTTATGTTTGATATTTAACAAATGGGTTCTGGAATGTTAAATGCCTAGGTAATAATCAAGTGTTGCATCAGCGGCATGATGTTTGATGTTCAACAAAAGGAAGGCAGGGTACAGCAATGCTATATCACCCTGCCATTTATGTTTCGATAAGTGTTACAACAGATGCCCTACAACCAGTGGGTGTTAACCTTTTATGTTTTATGAGATGATTGGGGTGGTCTGTGTATTTAAGCCATGCAGACCCCTGTGATGGTCATACAGTATTGCCTGAGTAAACTTACCAAAAACATTACAAACCATGGCAGATTGTGCAGCTATCAGCATTTTCGGTGAAACACCATTGAAAGCGAACAGATAAACCTCAGCTCAGCGAATCGGCAAGAGATTACAAATGGACAGTAGAGCTGCAATTATCATACCACCCCTGAAGAAACCGATGCAGAGTTTTTCTCAAATCCGTTAACTACACCAGGATATGTTGGCACGGGAATGGAGGTTGGATGGCAGTCAGATCAGTGGATAGATTTTCAACCCAGAGATACCGGAGGTTGCATTTTATGAATTACCTGAAGGCCAAGAGTTTAAGGCTGGTGTGACTGATCAAACGGTTTTTAATATTGCTTTATGGAACACCTTTCAAAAAAGTGCTTTATTTGGGGCCAAAACAGGGCACCCATAATACGGTAGATGTACTGTTTAAAGTTGTCAAAGGACTGAAAGAGTACGACACATTTAGAATGGATTTTCAGAAAATCTTGGCAGATTTGAGACTGCGGCTGCAGACTGTTCGACTGATGTAAGACCCTGAAGCCGCGCCTTAAGCTAACACAGTCCTCAACACAGCATAATATCGTCATACCACCTGTGACTATCAAGCAGAAAAATATACGAAACATGTCTCAAGAGTACAACCAACCGAAGATTGAACTCCACAAGTTTGAGGCCTGGCTGTGTGATGCCATGGCTGACGCTGTAGACTTCTACGATACCCCGAACCCCGACAGTTCGATTCCACAGGGCATACACAACAAGAATCTACAATTGGCTTGACCGGTTAGGTGATCAGCTAGGAACTCTTAATCTGACATACCTTTCAAATGCTGACAAGAGTTCTCACAAAATGGAAAAATGGCATGCACCAAAAGTTAATGCACCAAAGCAACATTGAGTATGATTCTGGAAAACGTTGCTGCAGCTGTTCTTCACAAAGCAGGCATCGGATATGAAGATGACCACCCGAGCCAGAGACGACATTCTTGTCTCCATTCGCCTGATTATTTCTGAGACCCATTATGATGGCATTGCAGAGACAGTTTTAACACTGCGACAGGAACATGTGTTGGTCAAAGCTTTGAATGCATCGGGCATCATGCACCACTGACTGATGTTCATGTGGCCGCTGAGAAGTTTCTGCAAGAGCTCAAGTTGATGGCAAACATCACACAGAGAATGAGTGAGAACAGGAATACATGAATACATTTAATGAGGAAGCTGTATGCGACGCAATAGCATCTTGGTGTGACAAAAGCAAAGAGTCTGTTGTCTAAGGATGAGTAACATCAGTTCTCGTGTTTATATGTATCTAAACAAATCCTATGTGGGTTTAGCTATTACACTTTTAATGCACAAAGCTATCTAGAGTGGTATTGATGTTTTTAGGCCTTTTTAATAACCAAGACCATGTCAGTTAATAACGTTTTAATACAAACAAACATAACAAACAAACATAAGGAAATGATCAGGAGCACATCTGATGACTGGCCGCAACTGTTGTCAAACGTTGTTGAATCAAATTATCTAAACAACTTAATGTATTAAGTTCTAACATTTTGAAATGTTGATAACAAAGACATAAAAATTGGGCACCTGTTATGTTTGTTTACATATTTAACAGATGTCTGTGTGGTAAAATTGTCGAGTAGTGATGCTGTTGATGTAGAAAATATTTGAATGTTTGTGTAACTTTTTTGAATTTCTTGGATGACGTGTAATTTCAAAAACTCAAATATAATGATTTAAAATATGTATTACTTTCTTATTACTGACCAAATGCTCTATGATGTCTGAACAGGTTATGAAAAGTATTTCCTAAGACCCGGCAAACCCTGGTGCTTACGCAGGTTACATGGATGCTATGGACCCTGCAGGCGAGAACGATGGACTCATGAAAAGGGCTGCCTATTCAGCAGATAGTACAACATTTGAAATGGTCGACCCTGTACATAGTGATATGTTGAACGGCATTGACGCAGGTTAGGATAGTCTGCAGTAAAGACGAGTTCTGTCTTAGGGGGGCCGGGGCGGATGTGTTTTTAAGCTGATTCCACTCACTCCCATATGTATTGAACATGTACATTGTGTTGTTCTTTTAAAGCCTCAACCTTTGTCAGACATTGTTGGTGCATCAGCCCATACTGAATCTTTGTTACCGTGTTCGTGCTTGTCGAACAATAACACTTTTTGTGACCGCGCCAGAAACAGCTTAGAAATTCATAGGCTGTTCACACACCATCACGTTCAACGTATCCATCAACATAGTAGGGCATGTTGTATTGATATATTCTCAAGAGAGGCCACATATTCAAGCCATTGGATTGAGCTGTTTGAGAATGTCTTCTGACAACAGTTGTAGTTGTCTGAGGGGACCAATGCAATAGTGTCCTTGGTAAGCAATCTGTTGCAAAAGACTTTCATGCAAGCTGAAGCAATCGTAATTGACCGGAATTGGTCAACACCAACACACTCCAGGAACTTGAGTCGGTAGCGCATGCAACCCTCTCTCAAGATGACCACATCATTCACACAGCAAGCCATAATTTCATCCTGCATGACAAAGGCGTCTGCGGAAACAGTTTTGTACCATGGCAAAAACTTATCTTTTTCTTTAGCCATCACGGTGTATTGTGGACCCGGATGGAAACCAACATAGTTCTCAATCTCCTTGATGTTAAACTTGTATGGAAAGTAGACTTTTTCAAATCCTTAAAACCAATAGCACGTAGCAAGGCCGCCAGCTTCATCGGTAGGAAGCAATGACTATCAATGTATCTCTGATTGAATGTGCTATTTGGAAAAATCGTGAGCTTGCTACCATTAGCAATAAGTGTCGTGCCAATACCATTGTTAGCGAGGTACTGCATCAAGATTTAACCATCGAAACCTATAGATTTGTGTGCTATAAATGTGTAGTCAGTGTATTTCGGTTGCCTAAACGTTTGGAAAAAAGCAGGGACACAACCATCTGCAGCTGAACACCACGTCTCGTTATCAAAGCTGTCACGGTCCCGGCCAGCTGGGGCCGTTCCGGTCCATGTTTTCTGTTTCTCGTTGATCTGTCTTGTCCTTGTTCCTGTTAATCAGTGTATTTAGTTCAGCTGTGTTTTGCCCCCACCTGTTTCTGTCCTGCTCGTTAGTGTGTGTATTTAGTTCAGTCAGTTTCTCCCTGTCTTTGTTGGGTCATTGTAGTTGTCAT